>CM017573.1:23607608-23705108 GCA_007844125.1 Sinonovacula constricta | reverse complement strand
GTGTGATGTTATATTAATTACTTATAAAACTGTATGTTCCAGCTGTATGCATCCAGCAACAACTTTTGTAAGTCGCGATGACTATATTTTAGTAACCCCCTCCCCAACTCCTGAAGGAAACAGAGACATACATGTAAAACACGCACACGTACAGACATACATATACGCACACACACGCATACATACATACAACACATACATCTTAGATAATGTGCTCAGGAATCCTTGTATACAACAATGTATTACATGCATACACATATCGGCCAAATGGAAGTCGCAGTCATAACCATTGACATGTACATTTTACTCATAAGGCAATACAACATAATAGAAACTACAAAATTCTTCAGTTTTCTAAAGAATGTGAACATTATGCACAAGTCTTCATATAAAGAGGCAATCCATTTCTTCTGAATGAGACATAAAAATCAATAACATTATTTCAAATTTACATGATTTAGTCCGGAGTAACTAAGGCCAGTATTCACCAACAATTCTTAAGTAAGGATTGTTTAAGTCATGGATTTCAATCCACAATATTTTCATTATGTATTTAAATACATGTCTGTAGTTTTTCATGACACTTTAACTTTGCTTTTTTCGGCTTGAAATCACATTGAAACGTCATAAAAAGCTCAGTTTTGTTGTGAATATTGTGACTTGGGCTTAAGTCATGACTTAGACTTAAGACATGTTGGTGAATAGGGTATTAGGACAAATTTAAAAAAATATTGATAAAGTATATACGGAAATATTGTCGGTTTGCATGTAGTATTATTACCAATAATCATTGTCAGAAAATATGGTGTTGTACCATTTAAAATTATTCATTTTTTTTCTTCTTTTTAGCAAACACATGACACCCTGAAAACATAATCCTTGCAAGTGACAGGTGACAGAATACATACGAAAAAAAGTTGACGTCGCTAACGGCTAACACAGTTATTGTTGGCTAGCTAATAAACTCAACAATTTTAAAATAAATACAAGCGAAGCCAACATTGTAAACACAAGAATAATTAACATTACAGAATAAACATGAAATCATGATAATCTCAGTCATAGTAAAGCACGAAATCTTAGATAGGAGTAGACAATGAACATTCTTAGTATTGCCGTATATATAGTATAACATAGATAATATACTTGTGTGACACTAACGGCTGTGCATTCATACAGTCTTGGAGAACGTAATTTTAACTTCATTATATACTAACTTAACAGATGGCGCAAGCCATTTTATTGAACTTTTTATACTCAATAAATGTTAAATCTTTAAGAGACCCGTGAATTTAAACTTTGCTACAGACAGTTATTAGGTAGCTTAATATATAAATGACAAATTGCACTTTGTGATGCAAGTATGAACTAATGGATAGACATGCTTAATTGAAAATATCCTCAGCTACTTTAAATTCAATGTGGGCACCAATTTTTATGATGGCCATCATGGGTCTTTTTCATTTGCCAATCACTCTCCTACAAAGTTAGAAACAAACGTTCTCAACGTTTTAATGGAAATGTCAATACTTAGAATCATATTAAAATATAAATATCATAGAACTATTTCAACAGGTTATAATCGAACACACCTGCTTATAATTATTTATGTCTTTAACTATTTAAGCGCGACACGTACAATGAACGGTTATCAGATTTAGACAAGGAAACTCATTTCTAATCACAATGATTAAATAAATAAAAATATAATCTTCAAATAGGCAGTCATTTCCAAATTGACAACCAACACTAACGTGTAGCCTTTATTTGTAAATGTTTCTCATGGAATAATAACATATCATGATCGCAATCTCCAACAGGTCCGTCAACTCCGATATGACTACCAACACTAACTTGTAACCGTTATTTTTAAATGTGTCTAATATTTCTAATGGAATAATAAACATATCATGATCGCAATCTCCAACAAGTCCGTCATCTCCGATGTGACCACTTATACTAATTTGTAACCGGTATTTGTTAGATTTAATGTTTCTCATGGTGTAATAAAATATTATAGTCGCCTTCTTCAACAAGGTCGTTATCTCGAACATGGCTGGCAACAGTACCTTGTAACCGTTATTGTTGCTTGTTTCTTTAGGTGAATATACCTTATTCATGCAACACTAGCGATTGAATAAAAATATATGACAAAGTCCTATGAGTATTGCAACATATACCAAACTCCGAAAAAACACAAAACAAAGGTATTTCACATGCAAGCCAAGCGAAAAGTAAGAACAAATCTGTGATGAGTCATTTAAGGAAAAGAGCAAACCCGACAGTTACCGCCTTGGAACGGTCAGTCGGCAATATGGACCGACTGGGGTGCTTAAACCGGTTTTACAGAGCTCTAACCTCGCACTTCCTGACGAGTTTCTCAAATGACAGCAACGAAAGAAAACGATCTATTTGAAAACAAAATGTCCATGCGCTGATATTTTCTATACGTTATTACGAAAGTAGTGACGTCATCGAAAAATAATGTCCACATAGTGTTCAGAAAAGGAATATGGTATTATTTCGATTTGAAAAACAACACAAAAATGGTTGACCCCAAATAAAATTAAATTTCTGAATCATGAACAAACATGCCCAGAGACGAATAAATGGTTGTAGCATCCTGTTCATGTGAAGATGGAGTTGAAGAACCAAAGTTCAATGTCCATCAAAGAAAATACACGTAACAATCCTTATAGGATGAATTAAATGACAACATAGATTACATGCACGGGGAGATTTTTTACGACCGCCACACTGCACAAGTAACATTGTTGTGATCATGAATAAAAATATATGACAAAGTCCTATGAGTATTGCAACATATACCAAACTCCGAAAACACAAAATAAAGGTATTTCACATGCAAGCCAAGCGAAAAGTAAGAACAAATCTGTGATGAGTCATTTAAGGAAAAGAGCAAACCCGACATTTACCGCCTTGGAACGGTCAGTCGGCAATATGGACCGACTGGGGTGCTTAAACTGGTTTTACAGAGCTCTAACCTCGCACTTCCTGACGAGTTTCTCAAATGACAGCAACGAAAGAAAACGATCTATTTGAAAACAAAATGTCCATGCGCTGATATTTTCTATACGTTATTACGAAAGTAGTGGCGTCATCGAAAAATAATGTCCACATAGTCAGTTTTACGTGCTTGACGACAATGTTAAGCAATTGAATAAAGGATTGGAATATGTACACTGATATCTTAGAAGCACCTGCAACAAGATTTTATAATGGTACATGCGAAAGTCGCATCCTTGAGTTTAGTGAATCAGAGGAGGAAACATGTGTATATTTGTATCTTTTAATAAAGAATCTATTATCATTAAACAAAAGATTCGTTCGGCTTCCAGTGATATTTAGCATAAAGCATTTTTATAAATATTTGTGATTCAATAGTAGCATTTGAAGTCAGACTAGAACGTATCAACAATTAAATTGAAGCAAAGTTCAAGGTGAAGTTAGGCTGGCTGAAATACTGTGATCAGAAATAACAATTCGCACCTACTTTGTCACAATTGATATATCATGACAACAGAAAACCAATTAAATCTCAAAGTATTATATCAATACTTATATGTTGTGTCTACAGACACGATAGCTTGAGTAATGATAGCAACATTAAAAATCAACGCACACGGACATTTATATGGACTTCTCAGTATTTCGTGTCAGGATTTGGGAGGTAATGTTTTAGGAATGCATTTTTATATTCTTTCAATATATTTTCGATCGCTCTGAGGGTAATGATATTGTTCACGGAATCATCTTCTGCCAGATTTGTGCACACCAATCTCTAGAAAAAAATCTGTACAAGTGGTGTTTGTACTATGCTAAAAGGCAGTAATATTATTCACAAATCCACAATGGATGACAAATATTCTTGCTTTAACGAAGAAAAGAGATAATCAAGTTACATATGTATCCGACTTCATTAGCTGTTTATTCATTGAACCGCCATTATAACCTTATAAAACGGGTCTTTTGTCAATCTTAAGATAGTTCTGCTGCCGTAAATAAAATAGTTTAATAGCAGTATCTATCTAATAAAAACGTGACGTCCTGTAACAAGTAAACCTTGGTTAACTAGTTTACAAAGAAATGGTAACTGAAATTTGCACCACATTGATAAATCTATTCATGTTACGATGTTTATTTGTTTGTTCTTCAACAATATTTCCGTTATCCAAAAACGGCGCTACTTGAAGCAGCTAAAAGACTTCTCTGTACAGCTCGCAGCGATGGTCTCACACTGTATCAACCCAGTCTTTACACTGAACCGTTCAGTCGTGTAAGCACAAATGTTGTTTTTTTCTGGAGCGTGAGTAAGAGATCAATATCAACATAACAATCAGCTTCTTTACAGCAGAATGTTGGAGGCCAGGTTCAAGCATTTGCTACCTATAGCTCAGTTCTATGCGTTATCATTTCCCGTTCTCAAATATTTCAGGTTACATTTATGCATTTGTATATACTGTACTAGCAATAAATGTACCAAATCAAACCAAATGTACCACTAAAACCAAAAGCTGCGACTCCGAAACACTATCCTTTTTGACGCATGGGTTGTGTGGAAGCGTTCATGCTTCAATATATGGAATCTGTTGTTCTATTTATTTATTTTATAGTAATAGAATTAGGTAATTTTCCACAAGGATATAATTAAACATAAAAAATAAAGTAAAATAAAATAAATTTCACACTGTTTGTTATTTTGTATACTATTTGTGGACTAAATTATAAAACAAAACATGTAATGAACTATTTATCTTATGTGAAAGCACATAATTCAATAGCACATTTCATGATTTAGTAAACAACATATGTCAGGTTGTAATTTACTGAAAGAACTGATTAATCGTTGACGTCTTTACGATTACTTAATGTAATCGACAGTGTCTTAATTTGAAATCGTAAAGTGTGCAAATCCCATCACTTGGGTGTGTTTGCAGGCGTGATTATCTGATTAATGGCACTTTTATCACTGTACCACCTGGCGATGGCCCGAGTAGCGGGAGTTAAGCTGTGAATTTATGAACTGATTCTGAAATATTTTGCCCGGTCCCGGGTAGCAGGGTGTCCCGCTTACCGAGGTTATGGGTCACTGAAATACAATAAAGTTATCTATTTCTTCAAAACATACCATGTTCAATAGAAAATAGTAAAGAAACATAACGTCCTATGAGTATTATGTATACCAAAATCTGAAAGGGCACAGGACAAAGGTGTTCAATTGCAAGCCAAAGGTAAAACTAAGAAGAAAGCTGCGATGAGTCACATTGCATGTTACACTTAACACGAGGCATATATTTTCTACAGCGCATATGCTGCATTCCGTTTTTTCTATTAATGAAACCAAAGTATACGAACTTAGAAACATTCTTAAAAGAGTTTGAGATGTAGACCTCATTTACATTGAAAACGTCTGTTTAATTAGTAAAGTGTAGTAAAGAATTATATATATATATATACTAGTTCGGAAACATTGAACACATTAAAAATGAATAGGAAGTGATTAACAAATTCTACTTGTTGTAGATTAATTGTGCTCAGTCTCTATTTTTCTTGTAACATTTGTATATCTTTCTGTTTCTATGGCAGGGTCGTGAGACGACACTGTAAATGTTGCCATGTTCATTCTTAACTTTGACTCTGTTATACAGTCTTAATATTTTTGTAAGCTAAGTTTTTATTTTAAGAAACAATATGTATTTAAAATGTTTGAACTATATGTTGAAATTATCCAACTTTGAGTAAAACATTAATTATTCCTTGCTTTATACTAGAATAGTTAATAATTATTGATAGTTGTTGATGCCATATATATGAAAAACGTAACAGGTCTAACTCGTTTCTTTTATGATATGCCCAATTGTTTCAATTATAAGTAGTTGTTCAATTAGCATCATTGCATACTGGTTTAAAGAATTGTTATCCAAAATTTGATTAACATCAATTTTGACTGCACTTATAGAAATGAAATGCACACCTAGGTTTTTTTAAGATATTCAACAATCTCTAGCTTGAACTCATTAACATTAATACAAAAATCATAATTTGTATGGCCACGACTTTTAAATATCATACATTTTGTGTTTTTATACATAAGTTTCAATTTCCAAACATGAAATTATCTTTCAAAATATCAGATAAGACATATTGCAATGATTCAGGTTCAAATGCACAAGCAACGGTATCGTCTAAAACAACAACAGCAGAATAAAAGGTTGCGGATTGCTTATATTTACTATCCTGTCAATTAATTAAGGATGTTGTTGATATAAAACATACATAAAACTGCTGACTGGGTCTCCTTGTGTTTAACCCCAATATTAGATATTACTCAGACAGTACGTTATTAAATTTTATGCATGATTTCACTGATGAATACATTGACCTAATTGCTTTTATCATTTTATTATATATATTTTCGTTCATAAGTATCAATCAAGATATGCCACAGATAGTTTCTGTTTACAAAAAATACTTTGCTAATAATTGCGTGTAGAATAAATATGCAGTCTAGCGTTATTTATGATTTTTGCATTTTTAACCAATTTAATAAGTCTATTTACAAGTATTAGTTTAGAGTATATTTTGATAAAACATTATTAGGGGTATACGTCTTTACATGTAGCATGTAGCTTCTTGCTTTCCACCTTTAAACACTGGAACAATAATGTTCTCACCTCTACTGTTTGGAAAACAACCCTCATTAAATATAAAACTAGTCCAAAATGGTGCTATGGTATCGAATGTATAACTAAAAACCTCGGCTATATATTTTTCTGTGCCTTTTCTGGGCAAACACTGCAGGTTTTACTTCTGTCTCTGAGAACGCTCTAATTCAATACCACAAGCATGGGTTTCATTTATTGTTTCTGTTTTATTATCATCAGTTAGATTGCTTGCTAGTCCATATAAGGTGCCGATACATATTATTCACTAGTATACTGTTTCCATCACTGGTCGTTGAGTTGCATTGTCTTTTAATGTTTTTCCAAAATGTCATCGGGTTCGATTTCGCTAACTTCGATATTCCGTCACTTTAAAAAATCGTTTGTGTTTCTGCTTTATTCTGGTATAGGATAATTTCTTGCTGAGAAAAAGATTTTTTATCATTGTTTCAATGTCTTTGTTAAACCACTTCTTACATTTACACTTGTACCTGTAAAGCAGTTTGCTATGTTGACTTTTCCACGTTGGCCAAAAACACTAAGCGCTTTCTCTGCATATGCGAATTAATGGTTTCATCCATCGTTGTGTAATGCAAATTGGTGGTCCGATGATTAATGAGAGACATTAGTTGATAGTCTCTCCTGAATAAAATATGAATGCAAATATGTCACTTTATATGGATTACTCGTTTTTATAGGCTTAGACGTCTTGGAGTGTATGTTAAGTTTTATGCCGTTCTTGTGATACCTAAGTACACGTTGTTTAAATAACATATTTCGGTTAGTATTTCAAGGTTTAAAAGGTTAAAATTTATGCAAAAGAAAGAAGTCGCATTAGTAGTAATTACAACTTTTGCAAATGAACAGATGATAACGTCCCAGAATTTCAACTAAAAGGACCTACCTACTATTTGTACTACCTCGGGTATTTTCTGACAATGGAGACCATTTTCATTTCAATAATGTGTAACGTCACTGAGTAGGCTGTTGTGTATCGTATCATCCCACTTTTTATATAGATTATGGGTGGAGTTCTCATTATTTGTAAACATAAGTAGATGTTCCATTTCTATGCAAAACCCACTGATCGGATAGATGGTCGGGTGATAATGCCTCAAACTCACTTATCAGTTTAATAGTATTACTAGCTGAGATGAAATAATCAACCGCACTCATGCTATTATAGTTATAAAGGTACATGTATATTCGCCTATAGCGATTATTAAGTTAGTAATTTTGCATACATCAAGGTGACGTATCCAGCGAAGAGCTTGTACATTGTAGTTACTTACTCTTAAAGCTTATTGTGATTGATAATGTCATGCTCATGTGCCCTTCTGCTATTTAAATCCCCGCTGTTTATATTTTTACCTGTATTTTGAACTTTTCTGTACAATCGTTTGCTTGGAAATATTGAAATATTTCCTGTGACTATTCTGTCCTCAGAAAATGAGAATTTATAATCACCAGACTTAGTCAACATTATGTATGAAAACAATAACCGATTTTCCAGCATTAGTTAAATAGTAATGTATTGCTGAGGATGCTACTAACATGAGATATAATTTTCGTTTCCACAACCCTCTTCAGTGCCCAACACTTCAATATTCACTATTTATTTTATGGTGTTTTGAATTCCAGCTTCATTTAACAATGTTGACAAGAGTTTAAGTAATGTATTGCTGAGGATGCTACTAACTTGAGATATAATTTTCGTTTCTACAACCCTCTTCAGTGCCCAACACTTCAATATTCACTATTTATTTTATGGTGTTTTGAATTCCAGCTTCATTTAACAATGTTGACAAGAGTTTAAGTTAGAATTAAGTTATTGCGACACAACAATAGGTTTTCATTTACCGGCTTTTCAGTTTTTTCAACTCATTTAAAAACTTAAATGTCTAATATTGCCGAGTTTGTGTACAACAGAACTAGTGTAGTAGCGTGACATTTTCCTTTATTTTTGTGTAATTTCTTTTCTATTTGATTTTTTAATAAGTTGTTTGAGAGTCCTTCACATTCATAGCGATGACGTCTTGTCCTTCCTGCATTTAAGATATGCAGATGGTAAAAAGGACAATTGGTTGGATCATATCCTCTCCCCAACCATCTAAAAATGGAGCCCCGTGTGCGATCACAGTCTATAATTACAAGGTGGAATGCACCTGCAGCAGGTGCAGCGGAGTGACACAATCAGAACACGAACGGGGGTCGACGATTTACGTAGCGGCGGAGACTACGTGGTTAAGTGTAATATATGTTTGTGTTTAGTGATCTCACGCGTGCCCTCCAGTAAGTGGTAAGTGCCCACCCTTGACCTCATCTTTTCAGCGATTGATACCTTGGACTTACATTCTTTTCCTTCCAGTGTGCATAGTCTTAAGTGCATAGACATAAACAAAACAAAAATACTTTTTTTTCCAAAATTTTTTTAATTAATTTTTTTTATTAAACTTCAACAAAACAACATGTTATTTAATCCTTTTTATTTTGAGATCGACTTATTTATAAAGAAAGAGAATAGAAGGAACCATGCAAAATCTTTTACTTTACTGTGCACTAATTTCTTGCATTTTCAATGATTTTGCACTTTTAAAAATCTAATATGTAATTGTTACTTGTGCAGTGTGGCGGTCGTAAAAAATCTCCCCGTGCAATTAATCTATGTTGTCATTTAATTCATCCTATAAGGATTGTTACGTGTATTTCCTTTGATGGACATTGAACTTTGATTCTTTAATTCCATCTTCACATGAACAGGATGCTACAACCGTTTATTCGTCTCTGGTCATGTTTGTTCATGATTCAGAAAGTTAATTTTATTTGGGGACAACAATTTTTGTGTTGTTTTTCAAATCGCAATAATACCATATTCCTTTTCTGAACACTATGTGGACATTATTTTTTTGATGACGTCACTTCTTTCGTCATAACGTATAGAAAATATTAGCGCATGGACATTTTGTTTTAAAATAGATCGTTTTTCTTTTCGTTGCTTGCATTTGAGAAACTCGTCAGGAAGTGCGAGGTTAGAGCCCTGTAAAACCGGTTTAAGCACCCCAGTCGGTCCATATTGCCGACTGACCGTTCCAAGGCGGTAACTGTCGGGTTTGCTCTTTTCCTTAAATGACTCATCACAAATTTGTTCTTACTTTTCGCTTGGCTTGCATGTGAAATACCTTTGTTCTGTGCCTTTTCGGAGTTTGGTATATGTTGCAATACTCATAGGACTTTGTCATATATTCTTATTAATGGAAAAGTGACTGTCTGAAAAACATAAACTAGTTCTCATTGAAATTCAGATTTTGCTGTAAAATAGATTTATTTCGGCAGCAAACAATTTTCGTCCTGCATTAAACATTGCTGTAAAACAATAAAAACATTAGCAAAAAGTGTAAACATAGATTGCTTCCAATACCAAGGATGATGTAAACAAGTGCAAGTTCTTATTCCCATTGCGGTCCTCGGTAATTGGTTTTATAACCCAGAGAGGCTTTTAGTTTAAAAAACCCAGAGAAAAACAGATGTTTTGAATTGACTCTGTAATTACAAACTGTAGATAAGGCTATAAAATAGTTAAGAATTTTGTAAAAGTAGTTTAAAGAAACTCAGTTAAACGAAAGCAGTGGTCTACAATAACTTTTTCTTATTTCGTTGCGGTTCCAGATCCTAAAAATAACATAAATGTCCTTGTTTAAACAGAGTAAATTGTCTTCCTTCGCTAATTTTTCAATAAAATTAAGTTAGCAAACCATTGGCATCAGACAAGTTTGAAACTTCATACGACTATAGATTGTTAAAAACTGAAGTAAGGAGGCTTGAAAGCTGAATGAATGACGTTGAAAACAGTCAGAGTCAGCCAGAGTCAGTAACAAAACGTATACCAAAATGTCAATTAATCTGAAGGGACAAGGAAAAGCACAATTTGACGAGATTAAGTCTATGTTTCGTTAATTGAATGACAGAATTTACTAAACATGACCCAAATTTGGCCAATTCATTCCATATGTCATGGTACAGGAAGATATATCATAGGCCGTTGCCAAAATAGAGGTCAGGGCATCAGAGGCATTGTGCAAAATTCTAGATGTCAAATCCAAATTATAATAGGTCAACCAGGGTTTTTAAGACTAAATGCCGCAAAAATATCAACCTCAAAACAGGCAACTGATGAAATGCTTTTCTTGTTCACGATTTGGTCATTTGGCTACAGATTGTTCTAACAATGACCGAAAATGTTACACCTGTGGACAAAATGTTCAGTTAGCGAGGTCATGCACAATATTTAAACATGGTTAACAGATTAGATAAAGAGCCAAGTCTAGTTGTTGAAGATATTCATATTCTCTAATGGCAAAAACCGTTTCCCTTTGTGACACAGGTTCTTGTGTGTCTGTTTGTTCACAAAGATATTATAATGATAATTTGTCGGATGTGACGTTACACCCTACAATAGAACTGTTGCAAATTGAATGTGCTGATGGAAACACATTGCCATATAAAGGTTTCATTGAGGTATCAATTAGGTCATATTAATTGCCTAATTGTGAGGAACTAATTTGTCCAATGTTTGTTTCAAACACAAAACACAATCACTCTTGTTTTGCTCGGGACTAATAATCTGTCATGTTTGATTCTGTCTTGCAAGAATCAAAATAATGAGAAACTTTTGCCAATGTTACAATCGAAAGGTAATTTGTACAACATTTCAATGTATAAAATTGAGATAAACCTTAAGTAAAACAATTATTTACTGGCAATAGCCAAGTTCAATGAGCCCTTCACGATCTCTTATGGCCCTAATCATTCGGTCACTTTAGAATGTGTCACTACTCATGAATTTAACTATAAACCAACTACTGTAATGCTTTATCCACACAAAAGGTCGCAATTGCCTAAAGATGTATATGTAACCCTTACTGTCCACCATTGTAATTGTAAGAAGCACCCAACCTGAGTACAGATACTGTAAATATTGCACATAAAAACTACAATTGCAGATTTATAACCTGCTGTTGTTGAGAACAGTGCGTTGCTGTCAATAGTGATCAAATTTTAGGACTAACTCTTGACAAAGTCGATATAAATAAAAAAAACTTCCCAGTGATCAATTATCATCATTAACAGTTGTCTTAAACAGGGATACACATATATTCTGAGCAACTGACTTTGAGATTTAAAATTGCTCGGATATTAAGAATAATTCACTTAACTGATAAAACACCCTTTGAAAAACATCATATACGTACTCCGATTTAAGAAGCTAAGCAAGCACATTGAAGTATTGTTAGCCAATGATATTATTAGTAGGTCTATGTTTCTTGGGCTTCAGCCGTTGCTCCTGTCCGAAATAATAATGGTAAACCTAGAATATGCATTTACTTCATGGCTTCAAATAGCAGAACAAATAAAGATGTATATTCTTTGATCAGACCAGAGGATATTTTAATAGGCTGCTTGGTTTCAAATGAGTTTCGACAACAGACATGAAAACTGGTTATCACCAGGTGAACGCACAGTTTACACTCTGGGCCCTTCAGGATTTTACTAGTCAATTAAATTCCCATTCGGTCTTTCTAACAGTTCTAGTTATGTTACATTTGTCTGGATAATTCATCGGTAACATTCGGTTCCTCGTTTGATCAGCAAATTGAAAGGTTACAGTTCGTTTTCAAGACTTAGTTAACGTTGCATTAAGTTGGCTCATGAGAAATGTCATTTTACCCAGAACAGGTCATGTTTTAGGACAGACCCTGACAAACTGACAAAATAAGAAATAACACATAAAGACATCAATATGCAGATGAGCTCGGGACTTTTATTGCACTTTATGGGGATTATAGAAGATTCGTTCACGATTTCTCAGAGGTCACCACTGATTGATCTTTTGCCGCCAGCAAGTCATAAGAAGTCAACCCCCAACAACCAGGTACAATGGCAGCGGAATGAGAAACACGAGCAAAAGTTTTAACAAACTGCAAACATTTGACTACTCTCATTATTGCATTCACGGACTTTTCAAAGTCCTTTTAATCCGATTCTGACGCAAGTGGGCAATATCTTTCAGCGGTTCTTTATCAGGAATAAAGAGGACAGAAAAATGTCATTGCTTATGCAAGCCGTTCTTTGACACATTCAGAAAGAAATATTTAAGCTTTTAAACGTGGGTTTCTTGCTCTCAAGTGGGCTTTACATTTTCGGATTATTTGATTGCATATTAGTTCACTATATATACTGCCATTAATCCTTTGACACATGATTTGCCAAGTTCTTAACTTAAGAATGTTGAATTTCTGCCTTGAGTGATTATGACTCCGATAATATGTATCGTCCAGGTAGCAAAAATATGGACGCTGATTGGATGTCCAGATATGCCCATGACCCAGATACATGTAACAGAGATTATGTGACGGTGGATAGTGATGTTGTCAATACAATTTTCAATGTGCCGTATACAGCTTATGCTGGTATTTCGCTGGTATTTCGCCTATTTGTTCTTTAAATTGTGCTGAAGTGACCAGCAATAATACTTCTTCAATGTCACAATTAGAAATCATAGAGCTCAGAAAGACTCATAGAGGTGACATTGTTATTGGCCTTTGGTTATGAGCCGTAACTGACAAACGTTGCCAATTTAACACATTGTGATAGATGAAGCAATACCAAACAATGTTTTGACATTTTGAAAATGGAAAGATCTCAGAAGTCTCTTATATAGTTTGTTTTTTTATATTGGGTTTATCGTCCCACCAACAGCATTTCAGTTATCTGGAGACGGTGTCCACTTGAACCAGATATAGTGCTGCCTTCAATGCGTATAGTAATGTCTCAAAATGATGAAGATTGAGACAGCTGGAGTTACTTGAAATATACAAGGAACAAGTCCTTGCTAGCTTGCATGATGCCAAATATTAAACAGTAACAAAATTCCATAAACCACCTCAATATAATAACATTACTGAGAGAACCAAAAGGACACTGTTGGCAAATCCTCCTTATATTAAAAGAGTCAAAGAAAACTAATTGGAAAGACCACTGCGACAAAACACTATTGCATTTTCTAAGATCAAAACATTTCCATATTTGTTGACAATTTCTGTGAAAATAAAGAACATTAATTACTCTGCTGAATTATTTGCCCTGTTTTGGCCGTAATGATCGTGGAAAGTATATGTATTTTAACTATGGTTAACTGACAATATTTGACATTTTAATTAACTTACACACTTTGCCTTAATGTTTGAAAAATATTATTTCATTGTTTTTTAGTTTTACTGCAAAACAAGATTTCATAAAAGGGATTTTAGTATTTGGTACAAACTTCGAGGACTAGCGGAAAACCATATAAAGTTAAACTGGCAACAGATCTAAAACCTAATAAACTAATGTGTGCATTTGCTTCGCGTGCACTGAAAATGTAGCAGAAACATTTAGGGTCATTGAAGTGTATTATGATCGACTCTGAATATTTCCGACTTTTAATTTGTAAATTATTTGTTTCATCGATTCATTTATAATTCGATATTTAAATGTTAAATCTTAATTAAAATAATTTATGCGTTTGTGGTGATTATCGCAATTTAATTTTTGTATTACCGTTTGTTCTGAATGACATTATTAATTATCCCTTTTAAGGAGGTTTTACATTTCATAATTTCTACCGAACACAGCAACATTGCCGAGGAGCGGAAATGTTCACTCTTTGTTGTAGCGCAGTTGCAAACGCGAAGAACTTAAAAAACAAAGAAATAACATTGCTTTGTAAATAGTATGGACCTAACAGATATAAACGATTATTGTATTGATTAAGTGGACAGATCCATTTAAAAAGTTACTGTAATAGAAAAGTAAAATTGTTTAATGTAGTGCAAATAACTTACATTAATTCCTGTCAATCCAGGGTTTTATAGTTGCATGCAGATTAACTACATGTTACCAATATGATTCGTTTTTCAACAAACAGGGAAAAAAACCTGTCTGTCCGGAATTATGACGGACAACATTAGTTTATAGCGGCAAACGGCGTGCGCGATAAGTGACGTTACTGACGTCACGTGTCGTTTTTTTCTATAACGTTGAGGTTTTTTTTTTTTCAAATAAAGATCGAACCATACAGAAGTACTATTTGCACTCTCCATAACCCCTTCACCGGTTACACTGTCTGAAGATAATTAGGATACATCTTTGTCCTATTTTCTTTTTTACCAAGAAAAGTTCAAAATTTCAACTGTTAAAAAATAAATTTTACTTCATGCTTTGCGTCCTCTGCCAAGAAGAACAATCTGGCATTGCTAATCTGTCATAAGGATGGCAAATTGCAATAAATGTCTGTCGAAGAATGTCTTGTATATATATATATATATATATATATATATATATATATATATATATATATATATATATATATATATATATATATATATATATTCTCGTTTTTTATGTATAACGGTTTTATATGTATAACCGTTGCTGATGATATTTTCCAGTGAAGTTTAGTGGTAAAGTGAATATACCGAATATGCACTTGATGTCTGTTTAGACCTTATTCTTGAACAAAATCGTTTTTACTTTGAGTGATATTGTAATACTTATATAAATCAAAAGTTCTGATATTTTATGAGCATTGAAAATACATAAGCAATACGTATTTTTATCAATCAATCAAATTTTCTACATTATCATGCCGAAAGACAAATCATTGGTCATTAACGATTGCTAAAACTGAAATAGAACTATCACTTCTCACGTTTATACGAATATAATTTCAATTTGCTTTTAACGATGAATGAAAACTACAAATAACACATATTTCTAGTGGTGCCTACACGAACATATAATTCACTGTAAATACGATATTGATACCTGAACATTAACGAACACTGAGGAATAGAGCGTCTTTAACACTGTTCCGTTCGCCAGTGAGCAAGATTTGATTTCCAAAACTTGGTCCCCTGTATTACATATCCTCTAAACCAATCTATACCTCCGTATCCAAATAATTGCATTACGGTTAGTGGACCGGTAGAACCCCAAAACAACTGTACCTTATTCTCAAAGATTAGCACGATCACGGTATTTTCAAAAGAGAATATTCATATGCCTGTCTCAGTTTGTTTCCATAAATATCTCACCAGCGACCATTTATTTGGCATCTATTCCTTAAGACTAAGTTTCTTTTATGCATGGCGAGTTGCTCAGCACCTCAAGAAACCAGACAGTGGCCGTAAATATAGTTGATGTCAATGTTAAGAATTTTAGAGGTGGGGGAGAATTTTGAGTGGGAGGGGGATAACATTTAATGTTGTACCTTCGACACCGATAACATCTTGAAACTAGTGGGCATAGTGTCATGAAATAAGTAATGGCATGACGTCATTGGTATATGACCATTACTATTTCACGGGCATATAACTCTTTTAGTTAAGGTAATCGAACTATGTGAAGGATTATATAGACAAACAAAGGTACTGTTTGATGCAAAAATGATAAAACATGTTTTGTTTACATATTCGATGGGCAGATAACGTATGAGTGGTAAAATAAATAGAATTTTGCAAAATCTGTTTTAAACATAAGTAGATAAATGAATACAATTACAAGTCACGTAGATTATGTAGGTTGTAGGCCGAGTGAACAAAAAATGTTCCGGCAGCCTTCGCAATTTTTTAATCCAAACGCAAATGTCAAAGAAGCATGTTGATTGGACTATCACTGACACGTGATATATATCGCCGATTTGACTGGCTGGTGTTCCATCATGCCATTCTAAAGAGAACTTATGATTTTTGTTTAAAACGCGTTATATAACAAAACCTTATTGTGACAGTGAACAATATAAGCATTGTTTACGACATAACAATTCCTTCATGTTATGTATATGATTTCCTTATTGAAGTATTATAAAAACATCCAAGAAAAACACCAACACTTTTGACTAACCTTAAGTAATTCATGTAGACCTAAACATTGAACATTACCAAAGACACGCGTCAAGCATTAAGGGATCTAGCCTAACTGCTGAGTTCTCTACATCCATCTGATACTGCAGCAGCTGCCATCTTGTAGAAAATTAGAGAAAAAATCACCACCACCACCAACAACAACAAAAACAACAACAATAACAAAATTATCACGAACATAATCACCATCAGCAGCATTGACCTACTAATAGGAAAAAAGAACAAGGTCTTATTCTGAACATCGCTGTATGAAGTAAAGTGGTTTGTTTTGTAAAAGAAATATTGCTTATAATGATGTATTTTAAACTGTTTCGCCGTCTACAAAAGAAGCGTTTAATTAATGTTAAATCTACGACATTTCGGATGCTCACACATTAAGGAATATTGTAGTCACGTTTGAAAGCTATTAAATATTTGAAAGGAAACGTCGGACTGAAAGTACCAATAAACCTGAATTTTATCTAGAGAATAATATTTACTCATTCACACCCATAATATTGCATTTGATTTTTTTGACTAAATATTGACGTTTTAATAAATGTATTATTGTAGAATGCCAATAAATAATACATAAAACTTAATCTTCGCCTGACTGGAAAATGTTTATTCTTTATTCGGATCTAATCTGATAAAATTACAACATAGAGTTGTAAACATGAGAATACAACTTTACAGAAATATGTAGTATGCTTTACAAAAATTGTTATGATTTTAAATACAACACTCATCAAGTCTTTATTAGTAACTCTATGCAATCATGCATGCGATACATCATTGCCAAGTTCACATGTCATTTAATTTCAATATATAATAACAACAAAATATCGTTATCAACACTTGGGTTATTGTCGTAACTGTTCATTTTTGATCAAAATGAAAAAAATGAAACCTCTAGTGTCAAATATTGTCACGATGCGAAGAACAGCATTAATTTTTACATTTTTATAAATTCACTTTTTGTAGCCCATACTTCAATCGGTGGTAATTCGAAAGCGTCGGACTGGAGGGTTATTATTTAAATATGAACCAAGTAGTGAGTTTTTTGGCGATGAAAGACAGGGTTTCTACATAATATTATATGTAACTGTCTTGGGTTCAGATTTGTTATAAATGATCTGTATTAGAAACTAAATTGTTTCTAGGCCATATTGCGATTACTGATATTGTTAAAATCGATGTAAAAGGACATTAAAGAAAACATGTGGGAAAACCCAGATCGTTACCTGTACCTTCTGAGGCAAGTAAAAATTATAAAAGACTGTGCTGCTGCAAAAATATATATGAAAAAATAAAACATATAAAATGGAACACAAACAAGCACTAGTGTAAGTCGTGAGCTATTATTTTCCAGACTCACTTGGAGAATGAAGATGCGACCTTACACCGGAAAAAAACCCAACTTATTTTAGGTTAACTTTATTATCAATTACAAACACATTTCATACTTGTAGCCTCTCTGCGACTTTTGTCCCCTGTACGTACCATAACCGAAGAACTCAGCGATGATTTTATGCAAATAAAAAAATTCAACGTTTATAATTTTATTTTAACAATGTTTGACAATATCTTAAAGGAAAAAAATCTAACAAAATGTTTAGCAAGGAAACGTAAAAATATCAAACAATAAGGCCAAAACAGTAAAAGCACTAAATTACAAAACTGTCGCTGTCTGAAGTAAAATGTCAGGAATCGCACAACTATCGCTATCGCAAGTGATTACAACCTGAAATTGAAAATAAAAACGTCAGTGTATATATTCAATAAATGGAGAACAAATATGATTTAAGCCTTATGTCTTTGTTATTTTGTTTATTCTCGGTGGATTTGTCGCTGTCATTTTCTGAAATTTCTAGTATTCGCGTGTGAAGAGGTCTTTCAACTGGCAAATATGGATCAGATCTTGGTGCAGGATTTCCATCATTGGGAAAGGGTGTCTTGGTGATGTTTCAAATTAAAGTTAAAAGTGACAGTCTTATTGAAGTTTAAATACACAGGCTTTTGGCAGGCTGATGTGGAAGAAGGTGCGCTCTGGTATACAGTATACAGTCCAATTGTTCGTTTGAAAGAATGTCCGAAATCGCAATGCATTGGTTGCTAATTAGTTTAGTGTCATTATTATGGCTATTTGTCATTTTTGAGACGAGAGATTTGTACAAAATGATTTTGTCATTTAGCTTTGGACTATACGCACTGCACTGTAACAATGAGGACATTTCAATTATTTCTGAATTAATGACCTTCAATTCTAAGAATGTTATGGATGATTTTTGTCATAGATTTAGAAATGCTACGAAGTTTCAGTAACTATCTTCACTAGGAATTATTCGAACATGCTAAGTCATAATTTTATGAGAAATGCTGCATTTAAATATCAAGTATTTGCTAAGTTAAGAGTAAGTTCTAGAGGTAAACCAAATGAATCGTTTAATCAAAAGAAAGGTTTTTCTGTAGTAAGAATATCTTCTACACAGCATTTCATTGAAATAGAAGCTTCTAGAATGTGGCTTTTGGGTAGAAAGGGATAAAATTAATCTAAAATCACGTTCGTAGCAGTAAAAGAAACAAATAGCACATAAGTAGGAATACCAGTTCCATGTTTAAGTATTGTGTCCCCTTTTTGTAAATCTGTTAAGTAGGAAACATAGAGTTGCACAGTTATCCATACGAGATCCCATAGTATCTGATGAAAGTATTGGTAAGAATGTACAACTTTCATTACATACAATGTATAAACGTTACTCTTGAGATTTATTATTATTTTACAACGAGAGTCATACATTTCGTTTTAATTAAATTACGAAGTAAGGAAGTGCACAACGTAATGTAGTTATAAGTATTAACTACAGAGCTACGACAACGTAAAGTGCACAATTTATCTCAGACTTCTGGGAAAAAAAATGAACAAAATGTTTATTTCTGAATTTCCATACATATTTTCAATATGTTACAACGTAATTACGAGCTGCAATAAGACATGACATGTGCAAGATATAATCCCTTCTTCCAAGTAATGACTGCTTGCTGTTTTTCTTTTACAGTTTTATTTTACAACAGCGTTCGACAGACAGATAAATTGCATCAGTTATATCTTAACAAAAAAAGTCAATGTCAATTTTCTCCGGCAGGCGACAATTTTGACCTTTAAAGAGTACATTTTGGTGGCGCCGCTTTTTGAGAGCGGTACTTCTTATGAATTGCATGTTTATGGGGACGATGGTGTGCATGTAGCAGGCAATAACAGGAAAATGCAGCTGTTCTGTGAGATTTTTTCCAAAAAGGAAACCGAGAGCCACGTTTTTTAAGAATGTAGCTTTCAACCAAAAAGTGTAATATATCAAAAGGTAAGAAGGCGTTAATTGAAATTCGCAGTTGTTTGGGGAGGTATTGCGTAATACAAAAAGCCGAGTATACCGATGTTAACAATACAGCTTGCTTTTGCTGGTGTAGCAGACAATAAGAAAGAATTTCAGCAGATAATAAACTAGTTCCAATCAGAGTTACTGCTCGTTACTAATATTTATGCAAAGAATCGACAGTGTATGCGAGTGTTTAGTTCCCAGAATAGCATGTTGCGGCGCCTTGGTTATCTTGGGTAACATCCATGCTCCTCCTTCTAACTTATTGTTATCGACAATGTTTAAATCCCCAGTAATGATATGATCAGAAAGTAAATAGTAGAAAGATAAAGCTGAACAGTAACAATAATCTGGAAAGGAATTATGTAAGTTATGATCTATTACAGATTAATTGCAAGTGAAAAAAGGATATCGAATGCGATTTTATACTTATAATAAATAAGGGCATTATCTTTGTTTTGTTCATGCAATTGGTGATTTTATTGATGATATGTTTATCCCGAAATATACTGATTAAAGGTATAAAATCAATACCTATATGTATTTAATTTTCATAAAATGTCATGTTTGTTGGGACTGTTTATCAATAAGCAGTGTTAAAGCAATGTTATTGTAGCTTTAAATAATAGAAGCCACATTATTTCAAGGAAAAGTACGTAAATATATTTTATCCCCATTAGTATCCCAAATAACTAGAAAGCTTAAAGGTAGATTTGTAAATGCACCAATTAATTCTGACAACATTTCACCTTTTTATACTAAGCGAATAAACAGACTTTTGGTGACCCAACTGCGCCAAACAAATGTATGAATAACAGATATTAAGTTTTTTTTACTAATGTCCTGAATAAATATATATATGGTAAGATTAATTCACAATGTAAAATACCCTTTTATCGATTTCGAAACATTTTGTTCATTATTCATCAAAATGTAGTCAGAGCAACAAAAAATTGTACCTTACTGACCATAGCCATTCTATGTAATGCAGTTTTACTATATTTCTTAACAATGTAATGACAGTGAGCTGAAACAGACTTACTGTAGCGAGTATGTGATAACATTTTAACATGATAAAAACCAGACTTGTCCATTGACATTTAAGTGAATTTTAACACTCCCCTACTACACGCAGTCTAATGTGTTGTATTTTGATGTCTTACATAAACCCGACAGTGTGAACACTTCACAGACTACTTCAGGAGAAAGTCATTATTCAGAATTTCTGTCGCTAGGGAGACTAAAACATTAGTTTTGCGTTATAAACTGTTGGTCGGTGACAGTAAAAGTATAAAAAAGTTTTGATGCTTTATAATGTTAAAACATAATAACAAAGATGATTTTGATTTACATTTGCTATCGATTGAATTACACATATAGGTATATGTTGTGATAAGCAAATAATATTCATACTTACTTTTAACACATTAAGTACTTTTTTCTGACTTCTGGTGGTTATTGAATGGATATAATGTGTCAAGGTTCACCGGGGCCGAATTGTAATTACTTAATATTCCTAAAAGTTAACATTGTGTAAATATCTTCAAAATAAAGAAGGAAATCATACACCTTTAAAGTTTCAGAGACCATCATCAGTTATGTCGATTCAGACAATCTTTGTAAACGTTATCTAGGTTCAGTCAGGTCAGTCCTGTCGGTCAGCTCTGTCAGTAAGTCACGTTTGTCAGCCCAATCATTTAGCTGTTAGTCCGTTCAGTCAGTAAATATCATCTGTCAGTCTTCTCTGTCCGTCTGTCAGTCAGTCAATTTAGTCACTCAGTCTTTTAGTCTGTCTTTCTATATGTCAGTCTGTCTGTCAGTATTGCGTCAGTCTGTCAGTCAGTCAGTCAGGCAGTCAGTCAATAAATGAGTCAGTCAAGGTGTCAGTTTGTCTATCATCCTGTTTGTCAGTAAGAAGTCAGTCAATCTAATCGATCAGCCACTCAATTAGCAATTTAGTCAGTAATGTCAATTAGTACAGTCTGTCTGTTACTCAATATCTTTGTCTCGGTCATTTAGTCAGCGAGCCCTTTTGACAGTATATCAGTCCATGAGGCAGTCAGTTCCATTAGTCAGTGAGTCAGTAATGCCCTTTAGTCTGTCAGTGAATCAGTTCAGTTCCGTCAATAATTAAGTCTGATATTATTGTTTCCTGAAAGTGGCGCCAACATTGTATAAAAGGCAAAAAAAATTTGAAAGTTGTCCCTTTCTAAAACCTGAATATAGATGAACCACCTTGAAACATTTTTTCTTTAGATGATTTCTCCATTTCTCCAGGCAGATATATATATATAAATTTATATTTTTTTTGGGGGGATGGGGATGTTGCTGGTCGTAAGTCATTGCTTTAACACAATGGCGTACTAGTCCTCTATTAAATGAATAACCATACGTTCCCATAGTCAGGCATGCAATGCTTAACGTGTTATATGGTCTTGGATCAATGAAATTAGATGTAGTCTTTAGATTTAAACACACAAATCATACTAACGTTACTTATAACGTTATTTGTAACGTTTGCATTGAGCAAACTCATGAACATAGCATCATGGAAATGATTGGTTGTATTAATATTTACATCATGTTTAATCAATTAATAAAGTTAATTAATGGACATTTATTGATCGATTAAATGTTTTATGATATAAATATTTTATGTTATGAGTGTTTAAACATTACAAATGCAACAAATCAACGAATGCGCTTGTCCAGCCATTTAGACAATCTTTAGAACTTCAGTACAATTTGAAAGCTCAAGAAATATTAAAATAATATTTGCAGATTGTCACAGTCTTTCTTTACATTATTGTTTTACATAACACCATATTTATGACATCTTTATGACGACATTAGTATAAGTGGACTGTTTAAAATTAACCTAGTTTTATGTAAGTTATTGTCCATGAAAAACTCTTTAGGAAATGCAAATCGTTGTGTTTGTTCTATTCATATGTAATGTCTCATCTCATCTATTGTCCAATCATTATTTAATTAATGTTTAAATACTTTAGAGGTATGATGCGTGTTTTCCATATTTATGCATATACCGCAGTGCCTTGTCATATTTTGGATCTTGAAAGGTTCTAGCTAAATTCTTTAATGAAAGCATATAGTATAACAACTATGTCCCGAGGCATTTCATAACAGATGACGATTAATTTATGTGTATTTCAAATCCCTTTTTTTATTGAGGATGAGATTTGTTTTCGGGTAATGGAAGAACAGCCATGGTGTGATAGATGCGGGAAGCTTATTGATGCCACTGTTTAATACCAAGGTTCACTTGGGTCATAATCTGAAAGGTCTGCATTTCAGGCAAATACAGTCATGCCTCCATTTATGCATACTCTTTATACATCCGGTGACAATATTATTTACTAAATCGACGACGTTCAACACTTCATGTGAAATAAATGTTATCTATTTATTTTTTCTTGACAATTGTTCCCGACATCTAACCCATTTATAAGCAACTGATGTTCTGGTTTTAACAAAACATAGCTATCTTATAAGAAGGTATACCCGATTGTTTTAAATATTAATAACTGTAAGTTGTATTTTCAGTTGTAGAGAATTTTTAACATGTAGTTAAACTAAAAGGTGCCTTAAATTAATTGTTCAATGTCTAGCGACCATGCACGTTTTTCATAAAAAATATTACATTTGAACAAACTAATATATATCGCATGAAAGTGATAAAAACAGAAATAAATCCGATCTAATAGTATTAATTCAACTCTCCTTACATATGACTTTCTCATTCCTCGCAAATCTTACTTATAGGATAACTATATATAATTATAACTATAACTATATATATATCTAAAATGAAATATTCTATCATATGGAATAAAAAGCAAATAAATTTAAAACTATGTACGATATTTATGCAGCTTTGACTTATGTTTTAAATATCCAAACGTCTGCTGTGAAATCATATGAAAATAACTTTTGACAGTAGCTTCCAGACGAGAGTCCTAGGCAACAGGAGGTCTATTAATTAATTTTCGCTGTAGATGAATTACATTTGATAACATTATTAAACAAAGTTATTGTAAAATGGAAAAATAAAAGAAATAAGTACAAATTGTCAAGTGTCTAAACTAGATACCAAAGGAAATTAGTATGCGTGTTACAATTTTAAATAGATTTGTAAAGTAATCATTTATTAAATGATAATTATAAAATCAATGTACAAACACTTGAATGTGTATAGTATATCCTGAAGTTCAAAACAAATACAACTTTGAAGTTTTTTTACTAATAAACATAGCTGACTCCAGAACTGTATGACAGTTCTGCTATTAGCAAGACAAAATTTTATATAATTGAAAATGTTGGTCAAAATTTATCCAATTTTTAATATGCACAAAACATCTTCAAAGTTTTGGGACTTAAGCAATAAACAATTTCTATAAAACTTTCTGCCCAACATTTCTTTCAAGAATCTAGCCTTGTTAGGGTTATCCGTATTATAAATGATTTCATTTTATTCGGTCAAGTTGGTCCAACATGCTTGCAGACCATATGTTATGTAGTCCAGTTACGAATGTTACACGTGTGTTGTTTTACATAACACCTCTATTCAAATTCCACAAACACTGTTTTATAAACCTCTATTCAAATTCCACAAACACTGTTTTATATTTTTATCAAAGAAGTTAAAACTGAGATATTCTGAATTTATTACCTCCCTTTTCCAAATTGTGCTTTTTCGTTTGTAAGTTCACAGGAATACAAACAAGCCTCAATCGTGATGAAATTTCAGAACAGGGATTTAAATTATGTTACTTAGTAACGCCTTTTACCAACGACGTAATTTCGTTCAATGGCCTTCAAAACATGTCTGTAGCTCATTAAACGTTTGTTTTTTATTGTATTGAAAGCTTTTCAATCAAAGTCGCTTATCTATTCTAACTCACGGTGTTGATTGTTTATACACAATAAATTACTAAGATGATGTTTGAAAAACACATGACGTCAAGCGAAAACAAGCTTTTTAAGCCCAGTTGCCTGAACCAACGCCCAATGCCATTAATGATGCCTAAAGAGGCGACGTGTGACCTATATTTTGGCTTCTCTTCAAAGGCTTTTCAAAGAATGACCAGCTAAGGTTTCAATGTCAAAAACAAACCAAAATTTCCTTTCCGTTTCCATGTTCAACAACATGCAGCTTAATTAAACAACTTACTTAAAGTATTTGAGATCGAGGCTACGGTAAATGCAATACACTGCACGGAATTTTATTGACAATATCATTGCGAGCACTGCTTATTAGAAAACGTGATTCCTTGAAACAATGCCAACACTGTTTATTTATGTCTACATTTTGCAAATGTTAAATGGTTCTATTTCTAACGTTTGCAACCAATTACGTGTCTGTCAAGAAGTAAGCAGGTAATCTTCTTCGTTGCAGACAATAAAGACATGTTTTATCTTTCCAAATTTAGAATATGCATATGGCGCTCATTTGATACACATATATAAGAAGCTGACATGTTCCTTTAGAATATGTACGTACGTTTGTTTTTATCAGTGATTGGTAATCAGACATTATGGTATTTATAGAGTCTAGTGTCAGTCGTTTCCAAGGAAAATACATTATATATTTATACCAAACATATCATCTTTGTATTTTATTTGAATATTTTCTTTTTTAAGACCTTACGTTTCAATAATGTACCAATGTGAATGCATTGGATGGTGCTAGAATACTATTTTTTATTTTAAATTAGAATTTATGTTTACCATCCAAAACGGAAAAATAATTAATAATTAAGCAACATTTTGTACCTTAACAGTCAAACGACATCACTTATGTTTGAAAATTTCATACTTTTAAATATAATAACACTGTCGTATAACAAATCTTGGCAGCATGTACTACTTGGAAATCGTTGGAAGTTATCTAAACATTTGATTAAATTTTTATGGCAAGTTATTGAGACTTCCATATCCATATGCTGAAGAAAGAAGATAAATTTCAAGGCCAAACCAATAAGTCAAAAGACAAAGCAGCTTCAGTTTGTATTGTATTGTATTGTTATTAATATTTACACACACACACACACACACACACACACACACACACACACACACACACACACACACACACACACACACACACACACACACACACACACACACACATATATATATATATATATATATATATATATATATATATATATATATATATATATATATATATATATATATATATATATATATATATATATATATATGTGCATTGTATTTGCGAGTTTTAAAAGATACTAGTATGCAGCAGGTTTACAAATAAAGCCTACTTAGTCATAAACCTGCTACTTTTGTAATTCAAGAAAATTATCATATATCTTTGATAGCATCATGCACGCGAATAAAATATGAAGGTTTGTCTAAAAAATAAAATAGCATTAAGATGCAAAGCTGCTACACTCGGATGTTATTAATCAATTGATTGTCGTACCTTAAAAGTGGATGATAAAGAAGATTTTTAATAACCCTATATAAAATATTTCATTTTTGAAAAAAAAACAATTGTTAGTATTTAGCCTTGTAACGCAATAATAGGTTTCGTACACATTATATATATATGCTAGCCTTGTCCTATTAGGTGCGTTTCAAAACGCGCTTGTTCTGCGATTCTATGACAAAAACGAGTAGTCTCAGACTTTCGTTAGAATATTTCTACGATATATTTAGACCCAGTTTTGGAACCGTTTTCGATCCTTTTTATTCTTCTAGATAAAATTAATATTATTTAAAATGAAATTTAAATGATATAAACAATTTAAAATCAGAAACGTTATTGCCATCAGGCTGTGTAAACCCATTTAAGTCAAATAAAACAGATGTCTCGCATCATTACGGAAGATAGTGCTTAATGTATTCAAAGTCAGTATGGAATATGTCTGTTTATCAAGATATAGACATACTTAAACCGACATTAAATATCAATCAAGAAAAATCTTTGTTTCATGTTTTCATAACCAAAAAGGCTTTATATGTTTTATTCATTTTAACAGTCAACCGCCCACAGTTTATTAAGCAAACCGAATGTTTAAGCCTTCCTTTGGTCTTTCTGTATAATGACTTCTCCCTAAAAATGTAGGGACTATACCGGGAAGAATTCCCAGTGTCAGATTCCTAAAACACGTCAGAATTACAACAACACAAAAGCCTGATTCAATAAACACGTTTTGGTTTCTAATGTGTCTTAATTTAATCACATTATCAGTAAAGTGTTTTCTGGGTTTGTATTTTAGTGCCATAGTTTACTGTTATAATATTTGAAAGAATTAAATGGAAGTGTATAAATAAAAAGTCCAGGCCAAAATAATTTAATTAGTTTATTTTGTGTATCAAGTTGCAGAGTAACCATCACAACCTTGTCACATTTCAAGCTGTCTATGAATTACACTTTTATACTCAAGAAGTGAATCTTAGAACACATTTAACTCATGATGACATTATCGGTTACCATTAAGATCACAGCGATCACAGCGAGATCTCATACTCGTTTATAACATCCAACGAGGCTTTGTGTTGTTTTCGTGATAGCTATTTGCTGTATTCCACATTAAATAATCTTTCATTGACCAGGGCAAGCAAAAATATATAATTAATAAATGCGCGCCATTTTAGAAATCATACTTATAATAGATTTCCTAAGTAATTCATTACGTGCATGTTAGTGCGGTGATGATTTCTTAGACACAAGGACTCGATTCGCTTTAAGTTTCATTCTGATATAATTGTAACGCTTGGTGCATTGATTGATCTAGGCCTTGTAAATGAGTTACTAACTTCTTCATGCATGCTGTGTTTAATTAATACTGAAAGCTGGATAATGGCATTGGCAATCAGACTCACGCTACGTCAGTGTGCTTTTCAAGAACATCACATTAATCGTCAGTCTCAGTTTTTATTCATTTTAATGCCCATTTCATGAGAGTCTGCCCTTTTTATACTTCAATTTTTTAAGTTTGGATGCTTTTGTCAGGCTAGTATGTGCGTTGGTCGACTGCTTGGTGCAGATAAACACGTTTCAAAACTACACACGCCATGTCCTGATGTTGAATACAAGGGATAATTAATGGCATTATAATTTAATACTTTTTTTTGCAATCACTTCACCTTTTTATTATCGCATGCTTCTTTTAGGTATCCGTTTGTGTTTTCGAGTAATTCCGTATTTTCGTTACTTTAAGAACACTAGCAAAACATTTGGCCATCTACGCCAATATTAAGTGTCAAAGATTTAACCCCATTTTTTAATTGTTTTCATGAGAATGAATATATATGGACGTTTTAGCAATTGTTGTAAATTTTGTGCATAAAGGCCAAACAGCAGCAAATGTAAAGATGAGTTAGAGAACAAAGAAGCATGCTGGCCTTTATTTTCATTATACATTTTATTAATAATATCCACTAGAATAAATGAAGAAACAAGTTACTGTAGCATATGTCTTTAATATATTATTTCAGTTTAGTTTATGTTTGCTTGTTATGTTAGGCAACTATAGACTTTTTGAAACAATATATACTCTAAGCAAAAGTTATTAAATTTGAAGTAACCAATTATGTCATACAGTATCAAAATGATCCTTAATAAGTTATTGATACATAAAATATTATTTCTTTTTGCATGAAATTGGCGAGATTGTGATTTTTAAGAACAAACAAAAATCTTAAAATAAAATTTCGGGTCACTATTTAAAGTTTCTCTAGAGCTCCGATCAAAAACTGCTGTTAATTTGTAAAAAGAAATGTCTTAATATATTCAAAGTGGAATAAGATTATGTGTTTTCAATTTAAGCATGCCTGCTACTGATGGCTATGATTGTTGTTTATGCTTTTATTGCTATTGTTACTGTTGTTGATGATAGAGTTAATGTTCAGGAATATTAGCATGATCATGACAATGATGGTGATACTTTCTGCAAAATGACAGCTGCCAAAATATCACTGATGAATGTGCCGTTTTTTCCTTAGCAGCTAGGCAAGGTCGCCATACAATATGTACTCGAACACCATGTATGGTGTGTCTCTACATCTGGAACATATGACGATCAAAGGTCAATGCAAACAGTTTTGTAGGCATAATTTGTCAAAAATACAAAAATACAAAGAGTAAACCGAGCTCTGTTGTAGTTATAATAAATATAATATTCCTTTAAAACAAAATATTTTCGAATCTAAAATAAACATATTTAAAAATCTTTAACAAACAAATTGGCAGGACAAATATTACATAAGCAATCATGTACAAATGGCAGAACAAACCAACATTGCGTGACACCAAGAAGTCTGAGGATGTTATCGTGGTCAAAGGTACTCATGACGTCCACCTCCCACTCAAATTCCTCTCTTGCCTCGTTGGACACCCGTTCTTTCAGAACCTTGACGGCTCTTGTCTGGTCTCCTTGTATTCTCACCTTGTATTTAAACAAATTCACTGTGAATGGATGCTGCAAAAAAACGGCCATAGTGGCCTCTGCCTGTTATAAATAAGATACATAAACATATTCTTTATTGAAAATGTCTGCATCGTGTACAGTTTTAGAATAATATCAAATGTAAAATAGATAATGTCTGGAGATCGGAAAATCAAATATTTCCCAATCTTTTAGCTCTACAAATTCAATAAATGTCAGAATATTTGTTTACCAAGACTATATATACGCTGCGAAAATTCTACAGCCACATATAAAATCAGGTGGCAACCATGTATAAACGCACAGTAACAAATATCATTTAAATTTAATTTATGCTAAAAACCGTTACATGCTAAGTAATGTTATGCGCTTACGTTGTTAATCATAACGATAAACGTAACACTCATTTTAATAACACCAAAGTATAGTAAATAAAACGTTAACTATTTCCCACTTTTTAAATATTCATCAGCTGTGTATACTTGTCGTTTATGCTTTGAATTAAAAAATGAATATTTAACACAAAAATACGATTACTGACATCTTTAAAGTGCTGGAGTCCTCGACAGAAAAAAATCCCAGCTATTTATACTGATCCCATGACAACAAACACTTATCAACTGATTGATGTTTGATACAGACGTTTTACTCTTTTGTGTTTTCGATGTACATCAAAGAATGTCAAAACGTTTATATTAATATAAATACATCAATGTTATAAAACATACATAGTTTGAATCCATCGGCATGATCAACACAACAATAACTATAGAAATGTTGATCGAGTTAAGACTACAGCATTATAAGTTAGTGGCACATTAACATATCTATAGAATAATCCGTGTGGCACTAAGCACAATTTGTCTGCATTCAGGCAATTTAGCATGGCCAAAGTGTACCGACGTTAATTCAGCTCAAATTTTCATGACAAATGACGACAGCCATGTAATTAAATTTAAATTTCCAGTTCTGAATTGAAGCTTCTTTGGTTAAAAAAACTAATCGAATACTGAATCTATGTTAGACAGTTTACTGAACATTTATTGGAGGGAAGAAGAATTGCATTCTTAATGTGTGATAAATGTAAGACTGCACAATACAGTCTATATAACTAAATGAAGGTTAAACTTAGCATTTACATGCATGTACATTGTTTAATAGTTATATGACATATGGCAGTCTGTTTTGCTTGTACTATAATTTCCATGAAGTGTCTTTACATTTATTGTTGTTGTTGTTTTAAAGTCGGCCTAGCCATCCATTCAAGTTTCTTCTGTGCATGACAACTATTTTCTAAGTATCATTTATAAATGGGAATGTCAAGAACGTTACATGTAACTGTGGATATATGTTACTATCTCTACATATTAAATATAGTTTAACTGCCCCATCATTTTTTTTAATATAATTAGATAAGTCATCGGTCCATCACGCAACTAAGTAATTCACTTCAAGAGTAAACAGCACAATAATAATTGGCAAACAATAGAACCAGTTTTTCTTGCCAAGCTCATGCTATGTCTAAAAAATAAAAGGTTGCATAATCGGAATCAAATTATTATGATTGAAGAACAACGTTCAACAGTATGTTTGTTTGAGTACATTGACGTTACATAGTTAGATATTAGAACGTCTATTATTATTTTGATAAGAACGCGAATACATCCATAAATCAAGCTTTAGACAAATCGAATAAATGCAAATATATACATCATTATATAACATGACTATGTCATCCTATAAGGATTGTTACATGTATTTCTTTATTTGGCCATTTGACTTTCGTTCCTCTATTCCTCTGTAAAACCCATGTAAGCAACCCAGTCGGTCCATATTGCCGACTGACCGTTCCAAGGCGGTAACTGTCGGGTTTGCTCTTATTGTTAAATGACTCATGACAGATTTGTTCTCACATTTACATGTGGCGTGCATCTGGATACCTTGGTCCTGTGTCTTTTCAATTTGTGTATATGTTGCAATGTTCATAGGACTTTGTCTTATATATTCTTATTGAAATCATTTGCCAGATGGATAACTTTTACGAGTATCACATTAAATAAGTTTACATAAGCAGCAGTTCATAAATCTGTACATATTTCGAAATCCTCTTCTATTTTTTAAACCGTTCAAAACTTCAATTTTCTATAGCTATATACAAAACATTCTGATAACATTGGACCATCTTAAATATCGTCGATATATAGAAACAGTTTTTAAAATATTCAAACGCCACTGATAGCAAGCATTTAACTTGTTGTAACTTATTTCAGGCAAAGAAAAAATAATTAATACAAATGAAAAGTTAACAGTATAACATAAACAGTAAATATTAAAGTGTAAGGCAGGGTAGAGCTTTGTAGATGTATATGTATCTGGTAATCTGCGCCCACCTTGCATATATCTTTATTTTATAATTCAATTTCTGTATGCTTATGCAGCATGCATAATTCGTTAATGTTTACTAAGCAGATGCAGTTTGTGTATCCAGTTGTTCCAGCACTGTTATTAACTATCACATATGTTTCCACAAACAAATCATTAATGGCTGAACAAAATGCCGGAATATCAGTAATTATTTCCCAATATAATGAATTATCGTTGACTAAACATAGGGAAACGAAACTCTTATTTCCTAAGGACAGGAGAGTTAGATAGTATTTTGACAGTTTTGTCTCATAAGACGAACTGCATTCGGTCCAACTAGAAATCTAACAGCAACCTTCCTTAAATGGGCCAGTCACTGACGACATATTCCGCCATGAAAACTTACTTACTTATTTGGACTTATTTACCCACGCCGTTAATTATGAATTATTTGGCGAGCATAAGTTACATGTAGATTAAAAATTTGGTATCACAGATGAATACTTATGGCGTGAGGGTTGCTCTTAGCTATGGCGTTATGGAGTGTAAATAGATTTAAAACGTTATTTTAAAAAGGATGATTAGCTTCGAGCAGTTTATGTATGAATATGAGGGTTGATAATTGAACTTTTAATTGATAATGAGCATGAGTTATGACTTTTCAATTATTAATTTAAAACTTTCAAAAGCTTGTAATATGTACATATACACAAAACGTTGTTTATTCTCAATGTTTTATGTATGTATAGGGTGCACAGTTACACATTCATATTCTTTCCTACCAGACCACCTGTTCTTAAAATAAATGATAATATTATCGCTTGATGTTTAATTTCACTAAAAAATACTATTTCCTGGACCGCGTTGGGATCTTGTACAATTTTAAAAACAGAAAAAAGGTTAAACAAAAATATTGAAATAATAAAAACAAAATTATTCCGACTGATTCACAACGGCTGACTTTTCAGTGCCATTTAAAAGTATGTGGGTTTAAAAAAATAATTAAATAATTATTTATATATTATTTTACTTTTTCCCATAGAGGTGCCGGACGGCGATATATAGCTGGGTGCTGGGGATGATAAGAAAAGAACATAAGCCCCACTGGATGCCTCTAACCCTCGACGCCCACCTCTCGGGCCCCTTGTTTTGGTCAGGGTATATGAAGTGACCCCGTGCAGCCTCCTCGCAATAAATATTTTAAAAGTTATTTGAAAAGATATTTTTCATCAGAAAAAAGCGGATTAATTTATGTCTTATTTGCAATGGTTTTCCTTTAATTGTACACATAACTCTGCTAGACTTTTGTATGATTATTCTTACTAATATAATTGGTAAAAATTGAAAAAGTGTATTGCAGACCTCTAAAAAAGCAACATTGAAGTACTTATGTGTTTTGAAATAATTATTCCATTTTGATATATGCTTGCTAGTTCAGTTTAACGGGTATCCGTATTTAAATGTGTCTCACAAGTTTATAAATAACAACTTACACAATTTTTACAATAGTTTTTCATCATTACTTTGAGTTCACTTGCCGTTATAACGAAATTAATAAATTAACTTTTATTGCAGCAAAATATCATATGAAACGATCTTGATATACAGTGCTATTTTAATGTAAAGAAGCATGCTTTCTTCGTTTTTCAAGGATAGTGTGTGAATGCGAGACACTTTACTATAAATTCTGTTATACATAGGAAAATCTTTAAACATACTTTCTATCCATAATATTAGATGAAAACTATTGATTTTTAAGATACTCTTAAAACAACCTTCAATATTATTACATGAAACTGCAGACTGTAATTATAACCTCAAAGGAAAATCTTCGAAACATTTTCACATTGTCCTATTATAGATTAATGCAATCATGATATTTCATTACCTTTGCCTGATTTGTTAGTTAAACAATTACTAGACCACCTATCTTTAAATACTTGTCCAACAGCACCTTCCCCGACCACCTCCATTAGTGTAAACGACTCTGCAGGAATGTCAACAATATTGGCGCGTTTGTTCCCGCCTTTTGCATGGGCTTGACAGTACGATGGCTTCTTGTTCACCACATCCATTCTGCTGTCTAATAACTGAATGTCTTCACTTGCTTTCTTGGGCTGCATCTGTCGTCTTAAGGAAACACTTTAGGAAACACCCCAGGAACGGAGAACAATCAGTGACGAAGATTCCAAGAACTAGTAAGGATGCTTATGGTACAAATATTTTCAATTCCGCTTCAAGAGGGTAAATAGTTCCCAAGCTAGTAGTTTAACATAACATTTAGATAACATAATAACATATAACCATGTTTGCAAGGTCAATCATTTGTAGGCTTTAAATAGTAAATATAATCAGATACTCACTACACAGATGGCGCCCATTCAACTCAATTATATTCTTTATTTCCACCATATTTGGTGATATAACATTGCTATTAACAAAATTCGTATATAAAAATATATAGTTTACGAAGTGTTTTTGCTTTTTGGTAATCTTCTTCTATTTTGTTATTGCATTTCATATTGCTGGCTTGTCTGATGCCGAGATAGTTAACCGAATTAGCTTGAGGTATTACTTGGTCGCCATAATAATATAATAACCGGTTGATGGCATCTGATTGTAAATACTATGGTATTGGACTTATTTAATTTCTATTTCTCATTTGTTCCAATAGCGGTATACTATGCGGACTTGTCGTAATAAGTTTAATGCAATAACGTCCGCGATTAATGGATTATCGCTCTTTGCAGAAATTACCGTGCACCCAAGAGAGCTACCAGAATCGCTATTAGGATTCCTTTTACCCATACATGAATATAGCGGTACAAAAACGCTTGCTTGCCACAGTTTTGATGTTTGCACATTGTGTAAAATGGCATTAACGAGGACGATTAGTGCTATAGCCAGTGTTCTCCCCTCAAAACATGTTTTCCTTCTGTATGCTATTGATCCCTTGACTTTTGCTGTATAATTGATTACTACAGCGATGTTGTCAAAGGTAAAGGGTGCGTTTATGTACGTTTGTCGGTTAGTTTGAATACGTTTACAAAATAAAATTCAAAGGCTGTGACAACATTTTTTCTGTAACGTACTTCTGATTTCAGGTATGATTGTTTTGCAAATGTTAGGGGTACTACGTTTCTGCTTACTTAATAGTTTCCAAAAATGGCTGTAGTGATTCAGCGGCAGTATTTATGTAATGTGGTGTCTTTAATTCGTTATCCCCCTGCTATCGTGGTTGTATGCGACGGAAATTGCGTTTGGCGGTGTTGTACCGAATGTAGACTAGATCAGAGTTGTCTCTGGGTTTGATATTGTCACCCAACTTTGGGCTCGAGCTTCGTGGTACGCGTTTGCTATATTGGAGCCCCAATATGGCTAGGCTTTTTTATTTGATTTGCTGCGAGGAAGTGCAGACTCAGCTTTGTGGGTGTCCTGAGTTATTATAGAGCCTGAGTTATTATAGAACTTTTAAACTCTGGGTAGCACTTCGTGCAAGTCGTTTCTAGGATACACTTTAACAATATTTTTCTAATATTGACTGTTAGTTTTCAAGATCCCTGCATTTGTTCCATGCTGTACAAAATGGTCGTTCAGGTAGCTCATACAGTCAAGAATTTCATTGGAAAGTAAATAAGGTTGATCATGAACAGATGAGATTGTTTCCGAACTATCTCCGATGCTGGAATCTAAACTGTAATGTCAGTCATGTCTATTAAAGTATGATCACTGAACTTGTTGGAGCAAATGTGCCAATATTAGCCATAAGATTTTCTTGAAAATAATGGCTGCTCATCCCCCTTTCCGCAACTCCCTACTTCATTCTGGTTAGCAGTATTGTCAACACTGACGTACGACGAGCACTCGCGATGAATGCTGTCAAAAAAGAACTAGCCCACGGCAACAGTTTATGCTCACTTATAAGTGCGACATCGATTTACTCGGCAGACATGATGTTGCTTAGTGGGTGGCAGAAGTTTTAAGTCCACTGTAGTTCCAATTAAGGCATGTTTGGGTATTAATTTTCAGATATAAGTTATTCCCATGACGTATGTCTTAGTGGTCGTGTAACAGATATGGACTAATGTATTACATCAGTAGTCATTCACAGTTTTAGTAGCTATCGTCGTTATCACCACATTGCCAATCTTGAGAATCACTTCGTTCAAGCGAATTCGTCGTCTCTTTTGAGCGCTTTGTCTTTTATGTGGTTTGCCTTTTCTCACTGTACTTGTAACGGGCACTGTCGTCCTTATCAGTAGACTGAAGATTCTTAGAACAGTTGTAACCTTTCTAGTTGTATGGTCGATAATCATCGCTGTTGCCTTTGTAATGATGTCTACTAGTTTGGTATGTACGTAGATGTTGCTTCGGTGCAGCTTTAAAGGTATAAATGTCTACCGGGTTGGAACTTATTTGTCAGGCGATCTGCTGTTCTGCATTCTGTTGATTGTTCTTGACTTACAGACTAAGGGAATGTTAATCCTGCTGGCCAAAATGAGTCCTTATTGATTACGGGTTCTAGGGATTCGGGAAAGTCAGTTTTTGGTGAACTTTTAATATTTCCACGGTATAATTTTGTTTGTGTGGCGTGAGCATCCGTGTCTTTGACGTACTGGTATATATCATGTTCACTGGTATCTTTGTTAATGTTTCCAATGAAATATGAGACTTTGCACGTCTTTTTTGCGGGTAAGTAACCACATTCGCCATGATCAGATTTCGCGTCCATGTTGGTCGGGAGGTTTTTATTTACTCGGAGAACCTCTTAATTATTATGTTTGTCACCGAAAGTCGAAGTTCAATGCCCTTTATTGTGTTTTTCATTTGTAGAAAAAGCGTCCGATTCATTAAGTTCGGATGAGGCGGCGATAACATTCCATGACACTCTATAGTGATGTCGGCACTCTGGTTCGCGGTTCGAGTTTCTTGTCCTTTCTCCAGTCTCATGTTCCTTTCTAGTTGAATTTACGTTGTTTCAGAAATCGAAGATTTAGAGTTTTCCTTTGTAAGTTCGTGGCCGTTTTATTACACATGCACGACTCCATAATTGTGTTCTCAGTATTTGCTGCAGTCTTAGCAGAGTAGTACGATTTTGGTCACATAGTCGCCTTTAAATAGTCCAGCAAGTTTTTCGTCCATTTCTTTCCGGGTTGATCATCATCTGTGTCTCGGGCATCATTTTTATTAATTTTTTTTCTGTTATTCTTTTCTGTACTTCCTAGTAGACTTGCATGAACAAATATTTTCGGGTACGTTGCGTCGACATCGATGACCTGTGTCCAGTTTTATGGTGATTTAGAATACTTACATCATTTGCATGATCTTACGCCAGGCAGAATTTTCATAGCACTTGCATATAACGGCAATGTCTTTCGTGTGTCTTTCGTGTGTGACGATTGGTCCGGTGAAGGGTTGTTTACTTCTCAGTGTTAAGGTGTGAAATCGTGTGTAGGTTATTTTGTATTTTATGCGAGAACACAAAAAGAACACAAAAGAAAAGTGAAAAGACACTTCGAATACTATCCGAATTCAGCAGGATTTACTCAAATGTTTTTACAGTACATACATCTTTTATCATTTATGAAATTCTAAGTAAAAGAAATAACTTATACCTTTGAAATTCATCCTTGACCACACAAACACTTTTTCCGGCGGAAATTTGGCAAATATAGTATAGGGAAATTATAGATAACTTGAATGTCATATGCTATTCTTACCTAATTACCGCTTAATTGATACGGGTTGAAAGTACTTGCAAGGACCTTTGATGTTTAATTTGCGCTAAAAGCATCTGCTTGTAAGAAAAACCGACAAAAGATAGCAATATTTCCAAGAAACCTTATCTCATAACACGACCACGCAGGCAGGATCTTACAATTACTGTGATATTATATTGTCTGAACAATATTTTACTCAGGCGGTTTGGATTATAACTTTCTTATAAGAGGGACATAAGATCTTTCAAAGAGTATAGACTGTTTTAATAAGTATATTATATTAGATTTTAATAGTATATTCACTTTAAAAAGGACACATAAATGCAAACTTAATTAGACGGATACTTCCAAATTTCAATGTATAAGAACCTCATCGTACGATGTTAAAAGTGCATAAACATAGTGGCAAAAACAGCACCATTTTTCTAGACGAAGTGTGGTATATATTTACCCGCCGTTATCATTGCGCGGATTTTATATAGCCGAACGACTGCAGTAATATCATGTCGTGATAACGTTTGACACTTATTGCCAGACCAAATTTCTAGGCAATAGGAGTTTTGCAAATGGCCAAAACCTGAATCCGTAGTAGATGACAAACTGTAATTTGATTAGATAATTTAGTCAGATTATCATTTCCTAGAAATTTCGTTTCGCCAGCAATACAATTAATATGTTATGCTTTTGCTTTGAATTGCACAATTCAAGAACATTACTTAAGAATGAATTATGTAATAGTATAATAGAGTTCTTGTATTATTGTTGTCAGGTGCGACTATTCACTCCATGTTAAAGTTGATGTTCTCTGGCTGAAATATGCATTATTGTTCTTTGACATATACTTAAAATGACATGGGCGTTAATAACATCGACCAATGTCGAATGTTTAGGAGTTCCAGGCAATAGACATAGTTTTTGCGCTTGTTAAAACGAGATTACCAAAGTATCTAATATATTTTTGGCCTTTAATAGCCAAAAATAGGTCTTTTCATCAGATTGTTAATCTGATGATGCTCGATTGGGCGGGACACATATTGTTTAGAAGTGGTTTGACAACCTGATTGTGATATTGGAATTTAGATGATATTTATAAAAAATATTTTTTGTTGAGTAGACAGCTTTGACTGTGAGCCCAAACAAATACTTGCGTACGATTAATTTCTTATTGTACACAGTGCAACATGTACCAATGAAGGGACGGCCGTGGCCGAGTGGTAGTCATCTTACTGCACAACCTATTACCACGTGGGTTTGAAACCCAATCGAAGGAAAAATGGCGGAATGTCATCCAACTGACGATGTTTGGTGCTCTGATAATTCTTCCTAGACCTTTGCCAATAGTTTTTCCTTACCTCAGTAAAAGCTGGACGCCGCTATTATAATATGTCAAAGTAATGTATATTAAAATGATTCAACGGAAAAATCAGTATATAAACTATTTTTAAAAAAATAAAATGATTACTAAAATCTAAATTGCACACAAATGATTTATGTATGTCATGACGAAAAGTGTTATAGTCCCAAATAACTAAAATAAACCAATGTTAAATTATAAATATAAACTTATAAATATCATTGGTGCCCAAAATGAATGTTTTGTATTGTTTTTTTCTTCTAAATCCAACTTATCTTTAGGAAACGCACAGACTCGACTATCTTGGTTTCATATTTCCATATCACCAATCTGCTCTAAATGTTTACAGCACTTTAACAGATATAAAACATTTATTATTTAAGTCGTATGGAAGCAAGTTCGTCTTAAAACTGGGTGATAAGTGTGTCTCACGGCTATTGCCTTATTCTTTTGCTAATGCGATAACAGAACTTCTGCTTATTTTGGCTATAGACTGCTAAGCTAATAAAGAACCAAAGATTGATAGTAATGGTACAGGTCAAGAAATAAATGGAAAAAAAAAACACAATGTAAATGTTATCAGAAATTTTAGCAGAATTTCGGAATTCTATTTTAAGTTTTGTATGGGACATATGATTGATTGCCTCTTTTGTAGTGCACCCTTTACAATGTATTGGAAGCACTGCAGACTATTCAAACATTGGACAGTTTTAAGTAGCACACTCGAAGTTGAAGTATAACGTTCAAATGTCATGTTAGAATCTAATATGTCTAAAGGAATGCACGTGTATGTGTGAGCGCATGTGTGTATTTGTGTGTGTGAGTGTGTGTAGATATATTATGATATTTTAAATTAATTGACTTCTTCAGCACTTCTCGAGTTCAATTCAGTGTGTTCCCTCATAAAACATTATGATAAGTACGATTAATGCGAGACGAACTACTATCTTATTGAGATTACGATTGTGGGGAATGCATGCTGTTTATATTGATGCCGACATTTATGACCCAAATGACGATTACCTCACTGAATTTGCCTACCAAATAATTGAATTTAATCCTCTGCCGATCATATGTTTAGCGATTAACAATTTTCTTGGAATTCGCCATTACCGCACTTTTGTTTCTTATGATGATTTTTTTGGCAAGTAAATACATCTAAAATCGTCAAAACGTATTTTTGCCTCTGTTTTTATGTGCAATTAACAGCATTTGACGTTACTATACATTAGTAATTGGACGCATTTCGTTATACATGGGCAAAATACTATGTTCAAACATCTCGAGGACATTGGACAGATGGCTATACATGGGTTAAATACTACATTCAAGTGTCTCGAGGACATTGGACATACGTTTATACATGGGCATACTCGAGGACATTGGACAGAAGGTTATACATGGGGAAAATACTACAATCAAGCATCTCGAGGACATTGGACAGATGGCTAGACATGGGTTAAATACTACATTCAAGTGTCTCGAGGACATTGGACATACGTTTATACATGGGTATACTCAAGGACATTGGACAGAAGGTTATACATGGGGAAAATACTACAATCAAGCATCTTGAGGACATAGGACAGATGGTTATATATGGGTAAAATACTACATTCAAGCAACTCGAGGACATTGGACAGATGGTTATACATGGGTAAAATAGTTCATTCAAGCTTCATGAGGACATCGGACAGGAGGTTATACATGGGTAAAATACTACATTCTAGCATCTCGAGGACATTGGACAGATGGTTATAGATGGTTAAAATACTACATTCAAGTGTCTCAAGGACATCCGATGTTCTATTTATCAAACTCTTTAATTTACTTCTAGATATGTGATGATTATTGTGCGAGTAGAATTAATTAACAATAGTTATTCGACATATCGTTTAAGTAGAACCACATAAGCTGGGCGTAATGTTGACCTGTGTGGAATCTTGATGCTGGAAATGATAGGTAGTACTGACTTAACAGCAGGTAGAGACACGAGTTGAGTTTAACGCTCAAATCTGTCTGCGCTGTATGTTTATAATATTCGCTGTGAATGTAATCAAAGTTTATTTATTGAATTGGAAAAAAGGAAAACAAAAATAAGTCAACATCGTATCGCTTCATGCAAAAATCACAGTTTTAGACGTTTAAATGCGGCTACTTTTAATAAGTAGATGCATGTAAACCGACCATAAAAACCCTTAAAGATACTGATGGTAGTGCCTGATTGGATTTTGCAGTTTGGTGTAATCGGAATAATATTTCAAAATTCTTCTTACTGTTCCCGAGCTAGCATTACCTGAACCATAATTTATGATGTCACTCATTACAATTCTTAAAGACTTTCTAGGCGTTTCTTAATTTCATCCGTGCATTACGTTCTGACTAGACCATTTTCTGTCCTTCTATCCTTTACATTTCCTTTGCGGTCACTTTTGTCCACCAGCGTCCGCTTTTGCTGTTCTCTTGGTGCAGTAGAACAAATATATAGTGTTGAATTCTTTTACTTTTCGCCTTACTAGAGATGGATATTTCCCCAATTCAAAATACAGCTTGATTATTTTTTTGATTTCGACCATCTTGAAAAATTTTAAATGATGAAGTTATTGATAAAAATGCTCAGTGTTACTAACAATCGATTGTTTTATTTAGCCTTCAAACAAATGTTCAACCATTTCTAAATCTCAATATTTGGCAACATCTTTTCGATTTTTTTATCCTAGCATAGTCGTTTGATCACCCTGTATTACAGTATTGCCTGAAAGGTGACACATATATGCATATAAAAAAGACAACAATTTGTTTCAGCACAACTAAATCGTCTTCTCAAACCTTTTTTTAAATTCTTTTTCTGCCCCTTCCTCTCTAGCTACCGCAAATTCTGTGCGAGCCTATCTCTCCCTCTCTCCCCATCGCTCTAGCTTTCTCTCTCTGTGCCGTCCTCCCCGCCCGGCATTTCACTGGCACTCACGCCTGTCCGCCCGCAAGTTAATACCATACTTTAAAAAAATCAATGTGCAAATTAATGCGTAACTGATACAACTTTTGTGGACTTTCATTTTAAAGGATGCATTTGAAGGATAAAGAGAGCATGTTAGTAAACTTGTTGTCAACAGACTTGCTTCACGTTTGAGGAAGGAAAAATGATACGGTATATTTTCTGTCAGATAAAAGCTTAGCAATCTTCCATCATATAGGGGGACATATTTAACTATATTAAGTAAAACGTAAAAGGCATAACGGTTAATTAACATTATAGCATGATATGCTTACGTAAATACAACGGCCCAAATGGAGCCATTTTTAAGACATTATTTGATATATATATTGATGGCATTATATATTTTGGTTATTGGGTAAATATTTTCTCGAGATAATTGTTGAAAGTAAGTACTCAACAAAATTCCTTTCTAATCGCAAGGTGTGCTTTCCGACTGTAGCAAACTTTAGATGTTAATAAACATAGCAACTTGGGTACTGTGCATGTACGCATTACTTTTAATATACCATAAGTATTCAATGATATGGAGACAAAGATACAATTCTTAGAAAAGTCTTGTAAATTCTACGAGTTTTAAATTAAAATATACCCCAGTAGGTTTGAAAATAATGGAGTTAATAAAGAGATTCACAGCTGTTAGCCTTTAAAACAATATACAACTCAATATTAATTCCCAAAAGTTAAATCATATTGATTTGCTCTCAGTACTTTCGAGGATTTTTTTAAATTGAAATTTTCAATTTTCAATTATTACAGAAAACTATCTTTCCTTGAACAGACACATGTGCTGACTCCCACAGATCGTTAAATACAAACTGATGCCTAATCTAACCCAGGTTGATGCGCTTTCTAAAAACACCAATAGTTGAACACACGTCTTTATCTCTGATGCATGTCGACAACATGCTAAACGCATCGATCATGAGCACATATTTGGTAGTTTCCCCTCGCGGTCCGGATAAAACAACAACAACAACACCTTTGAAAAATCCAGTTAGAAAGCAAAAGTAAGAAGGCTAATGTAAAACTTATCAGAATTCTTAATAAAGCGTGTACATCTATCAGGTGATGCGGTAATCAGATATTTGGCCCATACCGAGAAACACACCTTAAATAATAAAACGATACAAGGTGACTTCATATGAAAAAAGAAAAAAAATATTAATGGTTGATGTACATGTATATTATTAGTATTATGCCTTTGTGTTTGCTGCTGCTGCTGGTGGTGGTGGTAATGATTATGACATTGATGGGGTGGGGGATTGGGGATTGGGGGTGGGGGTGATTATTTTGATTGTGATAATGGTATGATACAATCAATAAGGTCGTGTGAGGATAATATCGATGATGAAGATGATTATGATTATAAAAGATTATATTTCTTCCCTCTTGTATAATATTTTTCTGGACTCTTCAACTTTCAACTTACAGATAATCAGATACTGTTAGGGGAACCGTACGTACATATATAAAAACAGCGACATAAATAGTGATTATGCCACATGATTTGAAAAATTGACCAGCATAAGCATTGCATAGACTGGAGTAATATCGTTTTAAGATAGAATTTGACACTAACTTCCAGAAGTAATCCCAACACGTTATTTCGTTTCGTTTATCGCAATACTTCTACTACAAAAATAGTTTTAGTTGATTAGATAATTTAATAAAATTTAATAGAAACCTAAAAGTATAACCTGTAAAGCGTATGATTTAGCAAGAATACACAGCTCCTCATTTTTGTATGAACTATCCACAGATAAAGCAGTTTGATAAGTGCTTATTATTTCATTAAATTATAAAAAAAAACTATTGAACGAGCAAACAAGACCACGTGCTGAAATTTTACAATTTTGTTTAAAGGTTTATGAATGTTATCAGATAAACCAAGTTAAACGAGTTTAACTACGTAAGATTCTTAAATGACTTTAAACTTCTAAGTTTCTTTCAACATGTAATGAAATGGTATGTGCAATTTTAAAAAGCTAATATATAAACAATTAATTTAAAATAATGTAAACATTAAAAGAAGGTATTGTTTATAGAATTCAGATATCACATTCGTTTCATATGATTCACTTATGTTCAGTCACATGTTTAAATGTTTAAAAACTTTAAATTCCATTAAAAGCCATCATATTGTCCATTCCTCTAATTACTTTAGTGTTTTTGAAAGTTAAAAAAAGCTTTGCTGTCTACTTATAGATGATCGTTTGGTCACCATTATAAGTAAGGGACTCCAATAAGGCCACAATTGTAAACAAGTACAAACTTTTTTTCTTTAAAGTGTCAGCGCCTATATCTTAGCATCATAAACTCCAATCGTTCGATAAGCACCAACTACAATTCCAAACAGTATAAACTTCTATCTTCAGATAATTTCCCCTATAATCCCAGCACCATAAACTTCAATCATTCGATAAACATCAACTACAATGCCAACTCCTATCTTAAGATAATACAACCCTACAATCCTAGCATCAAAAAACCGTATTTTAAAATTAACAAAATAAACACTCACAGCATCACAAGCTCCTAACTTTTATTTTACATCATTTACATTTCCAACATTACAATAACCCCTCTTTAAATTAACACCTACAATCACAACATTGTTCAAGACATTTAAATATGCTACACTTTAGAGGAATAACCCTTTGTCAAAATTCTATTTCCGAAATATATGTCTCTATAGGCAATATTTTTGTCATCTACATTCATATTACTCATAAAAGAGTAAGGCAGAAATTATTCTTGAATAATCTACGTACGTTAAGAAGACAAAAACACATATACTTAGCTTAAAAGTGCTTACAGTACTTGCGAGACAACACCTATCCAGGCTTTTTAACAATTTTACTTATCAAGAATATGACATCCTTTTAAATGTAAATCCAGTTGTTATCTTAAAAGATTGTTCTATTAGTCATAGAAGATGTAACGCTTTAATATATTCAATATTCAGTATAAAAGAGCTAATATATGTTACAGATAAGTTATATGAGATGAAACACTTTAATATCTTGGTAATGTAGTCAATATAATGGAGCAAATATATATTACAGATAAGTTATATGAGATAAAACACTGTAATATCTTGGTAATGTATTCAGTATAAAAGAAACACTTTAATATCTTGGTAATGTAGTCAATATAATGGAGCAAATATATATTACAGATAAGTTTTATAAGATAAAACACTGTAATATCTTGGTAATGTATTCAGTATAAAAGAAACACTTTAATATCTTGGTAATGTAGTCAATATAATGGAGCAAATATATATTACAGATAAGTTATATGAGATAAAACACTGTTATATCTTGGTAAGTATTCAGTATAAAAGAGCTAGTATATGTTACAGGTAACATGGATATGGCTTTTTAACAAGGTTAACAACGGTGTTAATGTTTTACATTTCTCCTCATTAGGAGATTTTCTACCAATGTCTTTCCTAAATGTGAACTCTGTGAAAAGTAAAAGACGAATCTTTTGTAAATAAGCAAGTGCTTACCCAGCTGTCAAATTCACTCTAAATATTTTAAAAATTCAGAAATGCTTTATTCCATTATTAATCAACATGAAGACGTCAAAGCCTTAGTCAAAGCATGAAATTTCCAAGTACCAACCACTAATTATAAATACCACAACCAGAAAACCGACTTATCTTTGCCGATTGTCTTTCTTACTCCTACTCCATTTTTATATTCCCTGCGCATGTTCTTTTGATGTAAATTCTATAACGATAACCGAAATTTACCATGCTTCAAGTCATAGATTGTTTTATTTACTTGCATTCAAAGCATTGCAAAATGCTGGACAGAATTAACATAACTTTCAAGCTTAATATTAAGTACACAAATATTATCGTAGCTGATGAAGAACCTTACAACAAACTTTGCATTCTACATTCTCTGTTTTCGCCTGGCAATACTTATCAAACGCCCTATAGTGCTTTATTACTTTGAATCCGTGTAGCTAATCGTTAATAAATATTTCTATTTAGGTTCGCCAATTTTGTCCACGCACGCGTAGTATCTTCACACATCATCGTGTAAATTATTATTGATGACTGACTGCCATGGTTAAACACAGAAAAAAACTATGTTGTCAATTTTATCAGAATGTTTATAACCCATGTATAATAAATAACTCAATGTTCTCATTATAATATCTTTGTCAAACTTGTTCATTATATAATGTAATGCTTTTGACACTTCATGTGTCAGACTGACTATGAACTTAATGTAAGATTAAAGCCATTGTTTCTGTAAAACTTGAAGTGTGTACATTCATTAAATACGATGTTAATGTTTTTCTAGGATTGAGGTAATGTGTTTTATCGACAGTGAGTGCTTATCTCATCTGGATTTAGTGCTCGCAGTTTAAATATATTTTCATATGTACGATTGTGTTTTGTGTGCATTTTTTGTATAAACGTTTGTATATTTTCTTTCAGGAAAATAGTTTATAGTTTTATTTGTGAGACCGTGCGTTTAGGTTTGAAACTGTCTACAAATGAGCAGCTATCAATTGATAACCAACGTGTTGTTAGGCAAAAAAATGATAAAGTCAATCAAGTTTTAATTGTAAGTTTAGGGTCATTGTTTTTGCCCCATGCCCAGGGGGAAACATGCATTTTGTATGAAGCATGACCATTTAAGATCAGAAAGTGTTTTTCTTTTGTTGTTTTAATGGTTGTTATTTTATGTGTTTTTACGTTTTGTTCCTTTTTAGTTAAATTAATATAAAGTTCATTATTATATGGCGAATTTCATTTTAGTGATGCATTTATTGTTCGCAATAAGTAACTTTAGATGAACTGCTCAATGGTAACAATTTAAAGGAGATTTTACACACACACACACACACACACACACACACACACACACACACACACACACACACAAAAAAAAAAAAAACAACAACAAAAAAACAAAAACAAAAACAAAAAAAAAATCACGAGAAACATTAAATTTGAATCGTTTTATCGGTCTATGTTTAAAAGAGAACACAACAAGACTTCTGCATTTTTCTGCATGTAGAATGCACACGATGGACGAAGGAAAGTATAAGGTATACTTTTCATCTACTGTATTTTGTACCGCATACCAATAAATAAAAATTCAATGTAGGAAATATACGCCTAAATATTTCTTCAGTTTTTTGGTAAAAAAGCTATAGAAATGTGATAGATACACAATTATTGTTAATTTATAATTGCTAAATATAGTTTCTTAAATTTTATATTTTAACTTCTTGAAAATCTAGGTTTATAAATCATTATCAAGTATATCGGATTCATTAGTTGCAGACACATGCTCAACTTACATTTTCTTTATGAATATTAAGTTAAAAAACATTCTTTATTTCAGGGCCACATTTGATTTGAGTCGAATTTAAATGTCTCAATTAATATCAATGTTTGTATTGTATATGTTCTCATTACAAAGTAGATAATCACGTTATGCATGTGGTATGCATAGGTAAATATGGTGACAAAATGGCGATTTCCTAAAAAGCATGTTTGATCAACTTGTCTCAACTTTAGCAAAAGTATACTATACAGTGGTGTAAATACTGTTTGACTGGCTTCTCCAAGCAGATTTTCGAAACTTGTGACGTCTACAAGATTGAATGTTTGTGCAGCTTCCTTCGACAGGTCATAATGCTCTCTTTAAGAAAATGGTCATAAAAGGTTTTCGATATATGTTTTTTAAAGAAAGTACAGACTTTAGCATAATCTATCCATTTTCACCATAGTTAACAAGACTGCATTGCCTTTTGTATGAAATATACACATCACATCCTTGCTACTGTTTTGGCTTTTTGCCATTGTCATGTATCTCACCCTCAAAGTCTTGTCCGTGTCCTCTTTATAGCAACATTTGATTATCATTTTTTTTAATGTTTCATTTTAATCAGTAGTATTGGTGTACTTGGAACGCACTCAAATATAATTATTCCAAATTGCAAGACAACTTGACTTGAAATGTTCAATGATTATGCATTGAAAAGAATCTACTTGATGATTGCCAATTTAAGAAATGAACGTAATCGCACTGAATGTCCGTATTTAAGAACACACCCTTTATCGTATTTATCTCGTTTATTTTATTTTTGCTATGTTTGTTGAACTTAATATACACATGGCTTTGAGAAAAAAATATATAAAAAATCACATCTACATTGGCTACACTCTGTCTTCTTATCTAATTATTGATCTTCATCGCAATGGATATTCATCATTGACTAAAAGGGACTATACTGAACTATTCCCTTATTCGAACAAAAGAATGGAAGTGATGACTAGAAAAATGTTTCTTCCACCGCACAAAGTTACTTATTTATAATTTAGATCAATAACCATTGATCATTCTTAGCTAATAACGTGAATATTGGACAATGTTTTAAAAATACCGCCATTGGTATCTTTCCATTCATTTGCTATAAGAACACCAAGCCAGAGTAACGGTACGTGTCCATCGTCTCGTTAACCTCTTCTTGGTAAACACGATAAATGTTATAAATTTGCATGTGATGTTGTATGATTTATTTCTATTGAGTATCTAACAAAGACGTTTTGGGAACGGCAGCAATCACTGACAGAAAAAATTTATAGGAACCGCAGCAATCAATAGGAAATGTATAGGTCTTTTGTTTGTTTGTTGGGTTTATCGTCCCACCAACAGTATTTCAGTTATCTGGAAGCGGTATATAGGTCTTCTGATATGACAATGTATTGTGTATGGAACAGTCTCATGTCCGTCGTAAGAAATTATTACTTTGAAACATTGTAGAAATGGCTTTGTAATGTTTTGGAAAGTTTGGTTCAGAGTCTACATAATTCATCAAGTGTTGGCATTTTTTTCTATTTCTTCAATATCACAAAAGCTCGAGACTTTCAATGCCCATTTAGTTTGTACTGCTTATGCCATTTGCAAACAGTAATATTTTCGATACTTCAGTTATGATACTGAAAACAAAATGCTTGCAGCACGAGCTATGTAAATTGAGGATCAATGTTGATAAAAACTTTCCTTTATATGTCAATTTCTCAGGAGGTTCCCAATGACTCTCACAAAGGGTCGGGTCAAATTACTACGGAAACTATGTCTAGAATTAGTATAATAAAATGTGTTAAAGCACATTTCTAACTTATTTAGGTGTCATCTTGATAATAACCAAGATGTAGAGGTGCAAGGTGAAAAGTTGGAATAAGAGTAAAAGTAACAAAAGTAACAACTGACCATTATTGTCAAATTGGACAAATTGTCTTCAAAGTTGCAAGCTGTATAAAAGGATTTTCTTCTAAATTATGACGACAGGTTTTCACGAAAAACGCAATATTCCTTTGTTTTTTATAAACTGATACGGCCAACTTCTTTCAGTTCCTAACAATGCTGCACAAACATGATTGCGAGCGAAATTTCCAAAGTAAAATGTCGCACCAGACTTAGATGACAAAACGACAAGCAAATCAGCATTTTGACCATGTATAGATCGTATAAAAAAACAGCATATAATTGAATAAAACGATTTCAATGCAATATTTCGGCATGTTTTATTTGCAATGTAAGTATGATTTATTGGGAAAAAAAGACAACACATGCAAAACATTTTATAGTTTTCTTGTTTACAAGTGCGATCAAGTAAAAACAACAATCATATGCTCAAATGTTGCTGTTTGTTTTATAAAATGAATTTTATTATAAATAAGAATATATATGACAAAGTCCTGTGAGTATTTCAGCATAAACAAAAATTTGAAAAGGAAAGGGACCAAAGTATTCGCATGCAAAGCAAATGTAAAAATAAGAACAAATCTTTGATGAGTCATTTAACAAAAAGAACAAACACGATAGTAACCGCCTTGGAACGGCGATATGGACCAACTAGTGTGCTTAAACCGGTTTTACATTTAAACATTTTCCAACTTAATGCATTGAAATAATTTTGTAACATTTTTAAAACGAAGATGTTACGTTAAAAAAATAAATATGGCTTAACTTGTGTTAACTTGTGTAATAACCCTACAGCAGGATCACGTGGTTACTACTTCCAATGGCTTTAATTTAATCAAAATATCTTACAGCAATGCAAACTTCTTTTTTTATTATACCAGCGACCTCGCTAATACGAGTTTTACAGCCTGGGCCGTCAATTCATGCCATGTTTACACCAGTGATAAACCAGCATAAACGTAATTGAATGTGATAAAGTACCACATAGTCTCGTATAACACTCACAGTGAAAGCTTTACTGGACTAGGATCGGAAATTAGATTTTACTCTTTGACAAACGAAATGACGTTGCGCTTTTACAGTTGTTTATCACAATTTTGCTTATTTTCCATTTTATTTTTTAGTGATTGCATAAACCAGTCCTCGTTATCATAACATAAACTTTACTGCATTGTAAATAAATGAAAACAGTCGATTTCTTTCGCTGGTGAATATTTCGAAATGTTTTAAACAATGTATTCAATGCACCTATTCCGTCCGATACACGTCTGTTAGATTTTCAACTTAATCATGAATGAACGTTAACACGGTATTTGATGAGCGTGTTAGATAACAGTTTTTATTTAGGCAAAGATGCACTGACCACACCAATAACTTAGAAAAAGTGCTATTTTCTAACTTAAAAAAATACGGATGTCAACGGTTAACCTGTTAACCAGATAATGCACGTGTATCCAGATTTCAATTTAATATCAGGCTAACCTTATAAAGTGCCCATAACATTCAAGAAATATTATTAAATGTCCGACTTCGCTAAATTCGTATTTCGACACGATCATTCGTTAGGTAATTATATCGCCTTCCACAACCACTTCCTCCCTAAGCTCTTTCAATGGTTACGCAACGCATGCAGCTGCGGACAAGGGGATCTTGAGTTGTTAGTAAATGTTACATGTTGATGTGTATCCAATTTGATATTATTTACGCAAGTAACCACCAGTAATTAAAATGTTAACTGTCCATAGATTGTCATTATTGCAGCATAGATTTTTCGATTTAGAAGCACGGCATCTTTAACTTTTGAAGCAGTGACCTTTTCCAACTGACTTTTTGCGACATTTCGACTATGTATTCGTCCGCACAATTCAAGCATATGTAAACCTTTCTTGTCCCAGTTTTGATCAACATGCTAAATTCTTAATGTACAATACAATGCATTACAACCAAAGGTAGTTATCATTTTATATCGTCGTAAAAATATAAATGCAGATGTTAACCGGATACTCTCCTGACAGTGTTTACGGTTATTAAGATACAATGTAGCAAAAACGGTATTTTTGTCATCCCTATTAAAATTAAAGTGAAAGGAAATGCAAACATGCCACCAAATGCCACGACAACTTTATATCTTCCCAAAGTACCTTCCTTTGTACATCAGGTACTCAGTAGAAACCTTAATCAAATATAAAGAACACGGGGCCACGATGTTCAGGATAGAGAGAAACATTTATTTTTGTGTTTTATGTGACGACAACCAACGAAGGTGATAGCGTTATCCGATACTCTTAAGTGTTTATATTAAAACAATACACAATGCATATTTACCGTGCATCAAAACCATTTGCAGATTGCTAGTTACTGAGAAATACCACGTCTTAGATAGCAGAAAATGTACTGATTCAACAATTCATACAAATGTAAATTTTCCTGTGAGAATTATAACGTACATTCAAATGGAACTGACAAGAGAAAATTGTGTAAAAGATAAAGGTAACAGTCGCAAAACACTTAACGACATTTCCCCAAATCATCCAAAATACATACAAAAAGTGTTGGATTTAGAATTATATTAATTACATTCGTGTATTGTTCTACCTTTGGATTATTTCAACCGTATGTATCTACGACATTTTACCGAAAACTATTCAGGATTATTCGACGTTGGATTATTAATTGGATTATCAAATGGACACCTCCTAAAGGAACAAACTGTAAGCTAACATTTATTTTGCATTCTCAAATTTTGCCTGATATATTTATTTTTATTTTGTTACGCCATAGATTTAATTGTTTATTAAAATAAAACGTTATTGCACTAGTGTGTTGCAGGCTTGTTCTTTCTGTTACACCATTTTGTCGTTTAGTAAACGAGCCATTTCATAAATAAATCTTAACACCGTCGTACCAACACACACACATGCACATACGCACGCACGCACGCACCCACACACCAGATTAGTACTTAGATATATCAAGGCAACACAATTAATGTCATTTAAGTCTCAGTGATCAAGCTGTTAATATATAACAATATATAAACAGTATTAATTGACAGTTCTAGTGTAAACATCATAGAACAAGTTATTTTAAAAAGAAAGGTGCATACCGGAACAGAATCAATTTGTAATTCACATGCAACAGTAGTAAACAGACTACAATAGTTGAAAAAAGTTCTGTATTTTCTTGAGATTTTATGTGCAATAAATTGAGCACATGCACTCAAATCTTTATCTTATTAATACATTCCAAAGGGTACCAAACAGACCCATGCAAGAAATTATCAATTGTGTTATTTGTTTACCTCCACACAACGAAATTAAAGTTTTTCAATTATCTATTGTATTATTTGTTAAATGTAGTTCTAACTGAAATCTATTTATTTTCTGTCTCTTTTTTAGATAGCTCAATTACTGAATGCTGGTACAAATATTTTCGAAAGATTTCTAATGCAAAATCTTATTGCTTAGGCGCTGAATGGGGTGGGCAGTATACTAACCAACCACACGATGATGTCATTTTATAGGTGCTGTAGGATGTCGCATACTCTCTTGATTGTCCTGACCACAGAATTAGCAACTTCTGATATGGAACTGACAGTACTGACTCGCCATTTGAAATGAAATAATTTGAAGTGAATTAAAAAAATACTTTCTTAATAAGTGTGTGAATGTCTTTTGATGTATTAAAATCAACAACAAGTAACTCCTAATAACTGGATTTTAGCCAAGTGTACCACTCTGTAACTCCTCCGACCACTGATTTAAGGAGAATGTGTCATTTTCCAAAACTTAAAAAACTGGTTAAAATGTATCCTAGTAATATGCCACAATCAAAGGTACCAATCTGGACTGAACTTGGTATGTCCTGCTTCCATGATAGGGTACTCTGCTAATGCAGTCCATACATGTCATACCTGTTGAAAAAATCATCTAGATTTAACAGTACTGGGTTTTGAAAAATGTAGAATATTATTGGTTATTGGTAAGAAAAAAAGTTAGAAATAAAGATGTAAACTATACAATATCTATTCTCCTAAAAACTTGATTTAGATAGAATTGTCTATGAAACTCTAACACTTCTTATTATTTAAATAATACAAAACATTGGTTCTAAATTATGATACACTACTTATTAATGTATATTTATATAAAAATACATTCTCCTAGTCCCAGTACAGACACCACTTACCCAATGACAATTGAGTTTTTATCAACAACAATTGTCCATATGTCCATGGCCTTTTTTGTCCATATGCATGTTGAACAAATTGATGGTGAAGTATATACACCATACTGTTGGCCCCTTTAGTTGAGTTCCTGATATATAGTGAAAGAGTTCAATACCTAACTACATCTACGCTGACCTGGCAATAACATGCACAGTAAAGAAACATACTAATCCTATAATGTTAAAATATTTTGTCAGTCGATCAAAAGTGTAAAATATATTTTTTAAATATAATTTAAGTTATATGACTTCTATAATTGTATTAATCCATTCATGAACGCTTCAATAGATACAGAAAAAAGTAGAAACAGAAAAGTAAATACATAGTAAACACTTGTCTGATACCTCAATTCCAATTCCAAATCAGTCACTTTTCTGCAAGAATTGAAAATATAGTGGACCATCTTGTTGTGCAAAGGGAGGCTGTATCACTTGTTGTGCATAGTAGAAACTGTGCTGCTGCACCACATTGTGGGAATTAGGCCACTGACTTAAAATACATAAATTAAACAACAGTTTATTAAGTGACTACTTCATTTTGCTGTGAGATGCTCTATAAAAGATGAATAATAAAAATATAAACGATGTGTTAATTATTTTGCAGTTTTTATGAAATAAAGTAAATTTCAGATGTTACAATGTCAATCCAATCGACAGCCATGATTATGTGATAAATAATAGATGTGCCTTAAATAGTGAACACCATCCAGAATTGTCAAATAAAGTAGTTAAATATGATAATGATGTATAATATATATGAGCTAAATTGTGGAGCACCCATGGCCGAGGGGTTAGAGTTGCTGTTTTGTAACTCCTCAACCTCTCACCGAATGGGTTCGTGCCCTGGTCTGGTCGAAAACTTGAAAGTGGGGAGAGTTTCTAGCTTCCCTGCGGAGCGCCGATGGCAATACATTTTATTGTGTTTTCTTTCTACATGCAAAATAGCAATATCTTTACTTATTATTTGATAGCATATCAGTGATTACAAAAAATAGAAACAACGGACAAATTTACTTCCGGTTTCGATTTCGCTATGCAAATATTTTCTTAACATTTAACAAAGTCATGCAACCAAAGACACTCAAACAAAACTTACCCTATATGTGGTCCTCTGTGATATTCCTCGATAGATTTGTAAACTTATAATAAATAGTAATATTTCTTTTTGTATTTGTCGAACTTTCACCGAAGTGTTCCCGCTCAAAATTAGGTCACGCAAACATACAGAAAGTGGCGACGTTTACAGCTGTAATCAAGTGGAAATTATGAGAACTTAGCATATTTTGTTTATAAAAAAATTATCCCATTTGTCCATCCTACAAATTTCGTATTTCTACACTTGCGAAACAAGAACAACGTAATAGCATAATCGCACATGTGAGGTTTTCAAGTAAACAGTTGTGGTTGTTGTTGATGATGATGATGATGATGAAGATTATGATGATGATGATGATGAAGTATCGAGAAAACATTTAATACTTATACTTTATACTTGAGTACAATTAAAAAACACATATTATACTCATAACTGTCTATGTACATACAGTCTTATTACATATACAGGTCGATCAAAGCACCAAGAGTGCTAAAAGCTGAAAAGTACTTAAGGTAACATTAATCATTATTTGATTGACACGTATCAGATTTACATGTAACCACAGAATATTAAGCACATGACATGCAGTTGTCGGTAAAACATCTTCAAAAATGAAACGTAATTAACATTATGAATGCATTTGGTATCTGAATTATCAGATACACCAATCAGAGTGTCGATAAAGTGATGTCTCTCTAGAGAAATCAACAAGTCTCCACCAAATGCAATTTACAAATTTTGTATCATATATTGCCGATGACACGAGAGCTCAAGACAGTCGAGGATAAAGTGGTCGGTCACAGTTGTTTCCACAAGAGCGAATACACACTTTTGACACATGTCGTTAAACCAAGTCAAATTAGCAACAAGCTTACCGACGGATTTACAACACTTTAAATATTTAGGATAGTCTCGTGAGAATAGCAATATGCTTTTTTTTTCCTTGATGAGAATGTAAAGGTCTTACACGGTCGCTAATGTAACTGTTTGTTTATTTGTCTATTGAATTGCATAAGCATTATTTTTGTGCAACTGCCAAAAAGGGGACAGCGCAGTCGATGTTAAAATGTCCAAATTAACTTATAAAGCTCGGTTTCTGTTTCTTAAATCCTCGATTAAGCCAAACATTTTAAACAATAACTTTAGAATACATCGCCTATTGAAGGGCGTGTTTTGAAGAGGTTAATAAATTCTGCATTCTGCCTACTAATATCAGTGTGCCAGGAGGCATCATTTGAACACCGCCAGGTTTACCTCTCACCATCACACACGTTCAGGGTTTATAGGTCGTAATCTTTGGTATTTTTGTAAAATATCATACGAAAGCTGATTTGATATGTTGATTGGAACATGAAAGGCCAGAATCGCATAAGTTCAAGTACGACTTGTCGCGTGCTATTGCTCTATGTTCTACATTTGTAGTCAATCGGATAATTCACGAATCATCTCTCGGATGTATGTAGGTAGTCGGATGACCTCGACCATTTCCCTAAATGGGACTGCTTTTGTGACAGACGTCAAAACTATGGTGGCATCTAACTACATTACAATGCCTGTAAAACTTCAATTTGTGGCGGCTTCAAATTTAAATCATCCAAATTTAATTTACCAATAGCAGCAGATATACAGCTGTCAGACAATGTCACTGTTTATGTTTTGTGCGAACTACATTTGAGGCATATACTTCTTCCGACTTCCGGCGAACAAAACGATCGTTATTTCTGAACCATTGTACCAGATATATCCGATAGATGATTGTCCCGAGGACGGAATAACCAGAGAAGTTCCGATTGCTTTAGTAGTAACAATATATGGCAGTAAACCAGTATCGATTTAAGTTATAAGGGTTGTACAGTGGACTAGATAGATTACCACGGACTCTTTTGAAGATTATTTTGTTAAAGACTCGTCACAATGTATAACAAACGACTATAAGTTATGGCCATAAAAGGAAATGCATTGGAACTGGTAGTCAGTTATAGACGCATGATGTGCTTCAACAGGTTTACAGAGCTCAAAGTATATTTGAGGTTATATTAGCATGAATATCAAAACGGTTCGAAGTGCGCGTTAAATAAAAATAAGTCTAAAAATACGAATTATTGAGACTGCTGAAAACACATCATGATAGTTTTATGACATGATTTTTTGCAAGTATGATTTAAAGGCTAGGTGATACACTTTGACATTTATTTTTGAATAGTTCACTATAAAAAGAATTGATTTTGTTTTTGTATGTATGCAAAGCTTACATAATAAAATGTCATGTCATGCTTTTATTCAAAGTGGCATGCGAATAACTTCTTCTATTCCGACGTTTGAATTTCAATTACATGACATAAATTTAAATATAAACAGCAACATTTGAAAATATGGTTCACTTTATAACATTGAATGTTGTCACGATTTGTAGAATTAAAAACATAGCATTTTGTGCGCTGTACTTGACAAGAGTAAATAACATTTTTTTCTGTTTGTTAAATGACGTGGACTTTCATATGAAATCCCTTTAAGGGTATCACAAAGTCCTATGAGCATTGTATCATAAACAAAAATTAGAAAAGGCACAGGACAAAGGTGTTTCCATGCAAGCAAAACAGATATGTCCAAAGGAGCTGCTTTCAAGTTAGCAATTATTTTACTCACGTCTGTTAGATCATATCAGCTCTTCCAAAGTATTCAAGAAAGATAACTTGATATAAAAGCCGAGTATTGTTTAATTGTTTATATGTCATTCAACTCGGTTAGTCATCATGACACATTTGAAACAAATTTGTCAATAACTTTCGTAAATTAAATAATAAATGTGGCATACCTAGCGCTCGAGCAATATTCTTTCTTTCTTGGAATATGCCTATGGTAATATCAAAGGATTTCCCAAATCAATCGTGCTTATTGTATTGATACTTTTTTCAACATCAGTGACAACCTTTCCCCTATGGATATTCTAGAGACGTCGATCTAACTAGGGCATAAAACTCGAGTCATGGTAATGCAAGAGATACAATCCACCACAAAGTGGATTAAATCGGCAAAGGTGCCACATTGTCTATGCCGTATATTTGTGTCAAATTAATAGACACAAAATACTTTAATTTATCTATTTAATAAATACTTTTATTTATCACACGTGTTACTGAGCTGTGAAACCGTTGAACTTTTTTTTTCAAAATAGTTTTGTAAGTTTTAAGAATCGTCATTTAATAGGGGTTGTTTATTTTTTTAAAAATTCTAAAAAACCTTTCAACTTCATATAATTATTAATCTTAAAAAAAAAAATAATCAGGATCTTACATTCATGGTCAATGTGTATATGTTATCTCGTCTCGAGCTATTATGGACTTATTATTAAATTATTTTACCGTAAATAATTTTTCGGCGTTCGATGTCACTATTGAGTGGATCATGACATACTACACATACAATTTCAATCTGGCAGCTTATAGTGTAAAAAAGAACCGCTACAAGAATACCAAGTACAACTGAACCAGATTAACATTAATGCTTCACAACAAAGGGATGAACTTGGAATATTGCTATTGCTTAAATGCATTGATAATGGCTTTATCTGCTCGCCTTCCACACTCTTTAACAAGATAACACCAAGCTGAAAGATCACAGCATACGTTCGTAGCAATAGTAACCGCTATATTCTCCACCTGTTCAGAAGTTCGAACCATACTAATTGCCATAGTCTCCGACATACAAATCATACTCTTTGGACGATACATCATAATAATACCATCGGAAACATGCCATTAGCGAGCTGTCAGACTGCCAAGTCAGTAAATGAATATTGTTTCTATTATCGGATAAACCATTCGCCTTATCATAGATGTTAAAGGTTTTCTGTTATATATATATATATATATATATATATATATATATATATATATATATATATATATATATATATATATATATATATATATATATATATATATATATATGTTCACAGACGATGAAGCTGATTTGGTATGTTTTATTTGGAAGGCGAACTGGAGAATGTATACACGTATAAAAAGACGAATATCGAATATTTGACTAATAGTCAAGAATCGACATAGCAATGAATTTTCTGTCGCAGATATATCATGATTGAATTTTTTTCTTTACACATTTAAACCAGAAAGGGTCATCCTTAAACCAGAAAGGATCATCCTTAAACCAAAAAGGGTCATCCTTAAACCAGAAAGGATCATCCTTAAACCAGAAAGGATCATCCTAAACAATGTGATAAAACGTAATTGACCTGCTGACTTTTCATTATGGTTGCAAAGAAAGGAATAAATCTGCAATATTACAATGTGTAAACATAATAATTTTTGTTGATTTATACATTAGAATCTAATTAGCCGCCAAACATCGTGTGCCTGAGCATTTGTAGGACCATCTGGACAAACAGGTTCAAAGACTCCAGCCTTCCTTCTGTTACTCTGGCCCAACTGAAAAGTGTGGACAAACATTCCAATGAGGAGGACAACCCCACTTATAAACTCCATGGCCAGGAGAATCAGGGCTGTAGAGAGAGCGAACGGGGGACATACCCGGTATTGACTGGCCAAAACAACTAGTCCATTTCGATTTCAGATTACAGAGGTAGTTTTCAATTTCCTCTAATAACCCTCAAACACTTGCCAGATACAAATCATTGATTTTTTAGTTTGTTCTATACTTATGAATCTTCATTAATACTTTAAAATATTTTTCAAAGTTTACCCTGTGTTTATTAATTCCTTGAGTATATATATATATAATTTTCTGTTGCAATGTCGTAATAAAGGTAATGGCTTTCCGGTTTTAATAACATACACAACCCATAAAGAAATTGAGAAGTTTGTTTCATACGATTATTTTGGCTTACATTGTTCAACGAAGCCTGCAGCATTATATGTTAACAATGTTAACATTTCGCACACAACCAAGTTAAAGATGCCTGGTTTTAACCCTAAACTTCGGATACCTTACATCGCTTATAATATATACTATAACAAAGAACGCATTACCAAAGCAAGACATTGATTGTTGTATTATCCGATTAATTACTTGCTGGCTTATATGCCTAACAATCGCTGTTCGAGTGTCATTAGCTGTATGATTAACTCATTTATTGACGCTGTTATGTCAGTTCAAACTATACAGACTAAATTACAAATATAATTGTGTATCTGTCATGGGTGGCATGGACTATGCTAGGCATGTCCATAAGGTTTATTGTAGGCATGTTTTCGTTTGACGTTTTCATTACCCTAAAATAAATTTGGCTTTCTTCAGTCATGGGGTAAAGATCTTTGGTAAGTGAATTCGTAAAATAATGCTTTAGAATTATAAGTCGAATAGTTACAATGACATGACCGTGATACGATACTTTTTCTAACTTGCCTATTCGGGGCGTATATAAGCCGAAAAATAGTGCAGACCACTTTTTCAGAAGACGATTAATAGTTTGTAAGTATACTTTGCATTTTAAAGTACTGTTGTTTTTTGTTGTTAAAAAAAGATAAAATTAAAACGCATTTTACAAATTAAAAAAACTACCTCTGTACAGTTTTGATTATGTGCGTTAGAAAAACGGAAAATACAAAATGAAAACCATAAACGCCGTAAACTGGTGGCGTAATTAATAAATTTTAAAGCAATTTGTATGAACCAGACTCGGATTAAGACAAATCTTTCTTGTTATAATTATAATTTAGACGACATGCAGTCGTTACTTATTGAGAATTCTTGTAGACAATGTCTGGCCAGAACTATATATAACTGGAACAAAACCTTATTATATAGATTTTATTTAGGTATGTGTTTAACCGGTTGGCAAGCAGGACAGGTAGACACAATTTCTGAGTATAATGCATAATGTTTTGTATAAAAGACTGTAATTAATTTAAATGGAAATTGTTTAAATTGGCAGTTTGTTTTATCTCTAGTTAAAAAAGTAAAAGGCTTTCACAATAACATAGATTTGATATCCTAAATTAATGGGGGTTGAATATCGTTTCTGATCATATAATAAGCCTAAGAATAACAGTTTTGAAAATAATCAAAATATGTCGGTATGCCAACATGGTTAGGCATTATTTTGTTGCTCATTATACTGACCAGGAACCACGAGATAGGGTTCATATGTCGTTCAATGTTTTCATGATATTTTCTTAATAAAGTTGATTTGACATTTTTATTTGGTTGGGAAAGGCATCATTTTCAACAGAAATATAGATTAGCATGTATATATATATATATATTATAACTTAAAAGAATTACACTAACACTTTGTAATATTTGACCCGTTCAAACACCATATCTACACTGGTGAAATGAGATAAAATGGGTTGAAAAAAATGTAATACCTGAACATTTCTACCAATATTTGTTTAGCTTATTGTCTTCATAAATTCTTAAAACAAGGTAATTTTCTTTATAATATCACCAATGAATAATAATTTTAGTTCATGTAGTGTATATCTACAAATGCATTATCAACTTATCAATTAAATCTTTTACAAAGGACTTATATTAAATTATTTGTAAAACTCCAAGTTTTTTATTAGTGGCAGAAAGTTGTCACTTATTCGACACAATCAGCGCTTATTTGATACATTTTTGATTTTTATTATAATGACATTGTCTACAGTGATAACGATCGGCAGTAAGCAGACTTTTGCACTCACTCTAATTGAAAGTTGTCGGTTTACTCTTTTTTGTTGAAAGTTATATACCAATTTCTACTTATGCGGCTCTCTTTTACATTCGTCCCTGATGACATTGCGTAAAGCGTGTGGTAAGAAAGCTACACCGAAAAAATACGACTCGTCTCATACCCTAATAAGAATTACGTTGTGCATGCCACTAGCATAATGCAGTAGCACAGATTCGATATATTTCTGTAAAGTGGATTGGAAAGATTGTTCCGCAATCACATCTGGTATCGACTAAATTACAGCTTAATCAACCTTGTAATTGCGCATTGCGAAAGGTAAGAGGGCTGCAGTGACAACCGTGATCCTTTGATCTAGTAATTGGATTTGACGATTGCCTTTAATATAAATAAAATTTTATTTGAGTAAGCGATTGGTAATTTTGTTGTTTCACTACAACATGATCAATACCTTTTGTTGGGAATGTCCATTTATTTCTAAAATAACTAATCTTATTAAGATGTATGTAACCGTCAACAGACCCTAATGCCTTCTTCTCTCAAAAGGGCTGCATAGACTGTATCGACCTTGTCAATTTATAGCAAGTATGCTATGCTAGCCTTAGATAGTGAAACGGCACGCGAATCGGCGCTTAGATCCGAACCCATAACTAAGCATAAATGTGAAAATAAAAGCCAATATTTTTAAGTGATGTTTCCGTTTGTTGTTTATTTTATTGTTGTTTTATAGGGTTATTGCGTTACAAAAGGTATATCCGACAAGCATTAACACATTGTGAGTTTAATTGGTGCAGTTTGCTTTGCTAACTAGCATTAACAATAAGATAAGTTTCAGATTTTATAGTTACTTCTGAAATTATATGACACGTGAAATATAGATTTACGCATGTTTTAAAATAAAAAAATAGCAAATATTACGCTGCTAGCAGGGCACGATTAAAGTACGCTGTTTTTCTTTAACTACAACACAATCATTGGATAGGTCTACAGCAGTCTTAAAAAGTTATACCTACTCCCGCCGTCCTTAACTGAATACAAATATTCAAATTGTGTTAACATGCCGTTTCGCGTTGTTATTGCCAGAATTCCACATTGTTTATGCCAGAGCTCCACGTTGTTTGTACAGGAGCTCCACATTGTGTATACCAGAGCTCCACGTTGTTTATACCAGAGCTCCACGTTGTTTGTGCAGGAGCTCCACGTTGTTTATACCAGAGTTCCACGTTGTTTGTGCAAGAGCTCCACATTGTGTATACCAGAGCTCCACGTTGTTTGTGCAAGAGCTCTACATTGTTTATGACAGAATTCCACGTTGTGTATGCCAGAGCTCCACGCTGTGTATGCCATAGCTTCACATTGTTTATGCCAGAACTCCCTGTTGTTGATGCCGGAGCTCCTCTTTGTTTATACCGCAGCTCCACGTTGTTTATACCGGAGATTTACGTTGTTCATGCCGAAATTCCAATTCATTTATGCCGCAGCGGAGTTCCGATATTTATAACCACAACTGTAAACTCATGTCATGTTTATGCCAATAACGTCTAACGCAAATGTAATTGAATGTGATAAAGTACCACATACTGTCGTTTGACACGCTCAGTTAATATTATTTATGTGTATGCCAGGGTGACTGATTGATATTTAAATTTAACTAAAAGAAAGGTGTGTCCTTTTAGTAAGTTTATTAATCTTAGATTTATGTTTTCTGTTTTCTTTAGTCGTTATAACGGGAACGGACTGTTTGCCTTTTACACATACTTTATGAAAGATATCAAAATATCTTCTTAAAACATAAAAATAAACATAAAACATAAAACATAAAAATATTTTACAGAAAACACTTTCCACTGACAATAACAACATACTTAAGAATTATTAACTTAACCAACAGTTAAACGAAATACTCTAATGAAAATGTTGTGATATGTTATTTAACATATTTAATTAGAACAAGGGGCACAGACGGAACTAATGCACACTAGCACACTAGTAACTGTTGTCACCGATAAATACATAATACCGAATTTTTGTGAATAGAAAATCTTCCATTGTCAAGCTTTCTTAAAAGCATACCAAAATAGTTTCTTTGAACAATCAGAACTCGGAAAATCCTCACAATTTGGATTAGCAAATGAACAGAATATGGTCACAAGTCTTGAGGTGGAAACATTAATTTCGAACAATGATAACCGGAAAATGTATCCGCCCATAAAAGGATTACTATTTAAATATGAAAATTAAGTTTGATTGAAAAATCTCTGCAGTGATTGAACATCTTGCATTTTGATGAATCCAGCAATAATCAAAGTTATTATCTCACAAATAAAATTAAAAGAAGTATTGTCGAAAATAATACAATATTTGTCTGATATTTTATATTCTCTCTATGAATAGATATAAATATCCACCCCTTTCTAGACTTTTAATACAGATATGCTCTGAAAACAAATCATAATAACTGTTGCAGAGATTTGTATGTTGTATAAGCACCTCAAATATATGGAAACTAGGTTTCTTTTTTAATTAAGTTTTAAGTAATATGTCTAATATAGTATTATTACTATTACTTTATTATATAGTTTATATGACGTAGCATGCACATTGACTAATATTCCGACTTGTATATCCCTTTAGAAGTATCACAAAAATACCATTTCCAGCTTCATAAATTATTGTATCAATAGTTGTTTCGACAAGAGTATTTTCCGTGCCAGAATTGTTATTCAAGAGACTTTTCTATAACGAGAGGCATAAGCTCATGCCATGTTAATGCCAGTAATAAAGGATGTCGCAAATCAAATTGAAGTGAAACGGTACCACAGAATTTTATATAGCACTCAAATGACTTTTACACATTATAAAGAAAGATAAAATTTAAATACATGGAGACGACGTTCTTTCTTGAACTTGTCAGCATATGTTACTAATCCCATTAGATATAATGTTCGCTCAGATATTGTTTTAATTTAAAATGTCGATAGCATATTCTTAGCTTCTGCTTCACTTGATAAAACGCTGCCAAAGGATGGTCTATTTTAATCCAATTCAAGTTTAGAGAAACAAATGAGTTTAACATTTTCGACTTTTCTTTTTATAACAGAGAATTGAATACTTACATAGATGCTGTGCGTAAAGGCGAGCAATTAGACTTGCCGTCTTGTAACTCACAGGACCCGAACTGTTTGGACTCGACAGCCAAACAGTGCGAAACCTTCATATGCGATCCTCTTTCGGCTATTGGTATAACGTTTACTCTAGATAGACGTCGAGAAAATGGCGACTCTACTAACCTTAAACACAGAGGCAGAAAATTCGAGAAAGAGTGATATTTAATAAATATGTTTGAAAAGGTAAATAAAAAAGATCCTATCAAAATTTCCACAGATATTTAAATCTAAACTACCTCCAGACAAAGGCAAACAGGGAAAATGTAAATGTGACTAAAACACAAAGACGAGACATAACGCACAAAAAGAAAAAAAAAGCAGTTACCGCCTTGGAACGGACCGACTAGGGTGCTTAAATCTGGTTTGTGGAGCGCTCCAACCTTGCACTTTCTAAAGGTTTTTATATGAAACAATCAGTGTTAATAAAATATTCCGTCAAAGTGAGACACCTAACAGTAAGCACTTGCATCGGGATTTTAAACAGGTACAATGAACTTGTATACAGACAAAATAGCTAGTAATAAAATAAAATAAACTATCAACATATTTACAATATGTAGAGTATATAAAAGCCTCGGCAGCCTAAAGATTCCAAATTTGAGAGTAGTTTGAAATAAAACAGCCCAAGCGCTGACGTATAATAAAAACAATTTAACAACGACATACAACGTCATGACGTCTAATGCCAACAGTGTCCAAAGTGAAATGTAAGAAATACGAAAGAAATCATCAAAATTTACAAAACATCCCAAACAAACAAAATAAAATGTAATATTGTTAGGAATTAATAATTAATACGTGTTTAATAACAAATCATAAAAAGCTGAGGATTTATTCCGCAGTTGGCATATTTAATAATAAAGGTACAAAAATCCCGATATACACCTTATACCTATGGTGCAATCTCACGTAAATGGCACGGATATTGAATTTCCTTTTATGAAAATTTGTAATATTTTCAAATAGTCGAATGGAAAACAAGTTCTTTCAACTTATTTTAATTACCTTCGACTTTCACATCTTAGGTAGGACATATACTCAAGTACATAGTACCTGGAGCAATGTGCAGTATAATATGGCCCAAGGACTAGCAACACGTGGTCGGTTGTAGGATTCGAACATGAACCGGAGTAAACGTCTTAACGTCTTAACCACTTGACCGCGGACGGTCAATATTATGACGGTCCCCTTGATGTTTACAAAAGACTATTCCATAGCAGTTTTATTTCCATTGTCAAAAACAGTAAGACAAATCTTTTAACAATAAAATGTCCACGCATTAAACAAATTTCACTTCATTTCACATGTTTACGAATGTATTGATATGTCTTGTCAAAATATGTAAAAGAATACCAATGATTACCAATGTTGCAATTACTACTTGATTCCGTACTCTTGATATATAACGTCTTTTGCTGTAACAATTTTCGAAGACTGGCAAGTATAAACACAAGGGTCACATGTACATGTAACAGATGTGACTTCGTCTGGCCAGAGAACTAAAAAAATATAGCTCCAAAGCTTCTTCCCGTAGACGCAAGCTTTACCTTTTGACAGAATGAAACGTCCAAGCACTGAATTTCTCTGCTAAATAGGCATGTAAAATTCTTTGAAATTCGAATCTGACACCAAAGTAAGGCTTTTGGTTTTAAATGTTCACCTGACAAATCGATTTACAATTATAGATCAATTTAGAATACAATATCTTATAATTGACAAGAAAACACCCTAGCTGCAAGTTAAAGTTAAAAAAGTATGTTTGCAGTCTGCAATTGACACATTTTTAGACAAGCAGATTATAAAATATACTGATGATTTTTATTGTTTTTTTTGTTTTTTTGTTGTTGTTTTGTGTCATAAAAGGCGGTATTGAAAGAACATTAGTCTTTGTCTTACGTTCTTAAACCAAATTAATTATATATTTATAGGAAACAAGATACTCGTGTATTTGATTGTATTTTTTTTCTTTTAAAACCTGACGTTTCTATTATGTACAAATGTGGCTGTAATAAGCAACTAATGCTATTTTATTCGACGTTAGGACATATTTTCGCCACCAAAAACAGAAAGTATTAACATTTTAGCAATTTCTTTACAGTCAAACGACATCACTTGCTTGAAAAGTCCTGATTAAAGGTACATTTAAATATATAACACAACGTCCTATTTCAACTTCCAATATCAAGAACTACATAGATGTCTTTGTAAATCATCTTAAAAGATAACTGTTTCCGATACTTTTTTACTCTATGGCAGACTTAGAAAAAATGGAATGTAAGAAGAACTAAAGGGTAAACGTAATTTAAGACCATATCAAGACTGCAATCAGGTTAAGTTAAACCGTTCAAGTAAACAAACAACATATTCTTTGCAGAATTAGATAACAATGTTACTTATGTATAAAAAGTAAGGATTGAGTATTGTTGTTTATCAAGACATTAACCTACAATGTACGTTAACGGACATCATATGTCAATCAAGAAAAATCTTTGTTTTTATGTTTTCAATATAACAAACCTTCCTATTTTTATTCATTTTAACTGTCATACGCCCACAGCAAAATAAATGTTAACGTCTCCCTTAGGACTGCCTTTCTGAATAATGACTTTCCCTGAAAATGTAGAGACTATCCCAGAAAGTTTTGACAAGGTCAGATTCCTGTTCAACGTCAGAGTTATAACATAACAATAGACTTCGTAGATAAACAAGTCTGGTTTCATTCTGGTAAATTATAAATAAAGTTTTTTGTGTTTGTACTTTAGTACTTTAACTTTTTAAATATTTAAAACAATTAACATGAAAAAAAAGCATTCACAAAAATCCGGGTCAGAATAATTTAATTTGTGTTGAATGTACAACACAGTTAAACTGAACACAATATACATACAACTTTTCATCATAACTTTGCCTCACAAGGTTTGGACTTATTTCGTTCTCATTGTACACTGAATTGTATTTTTTTGTGCAAACATATCTAATATATAAATTTTAATGTAAACCTATAATTTGAGATTGTGTTTCCTTTTTAATTTGCAACACTCACTCTTTTGGCAAGCAGTATCTAGGCTCAGTGTTGTAATTTGGTAACGAATTCTTTAGATTATTTGCGTTTAATATTCGGGAAAGTTGATGAAAGTTTTTAAAGTAGGTCTATGTTTCTTTACAAAGAAATTGTACGCCAAATCTGCAGGGATTATATTTGGCCATTCCCACATGTTAGAAAATACTGTGTATTAACTGACTGAAGAAATTCTTCATAAAAATGATACATGGTTTAACAAACATGTTTTATAAATGCTATAAGTAATATAATAACAGTATACGTATTAAGTAATGTCCAATCACTATATCACTAAGCCGGTTTTAAAATAACGTGAAAGGGATACTTAATAAGTACATTGAAGCATAAGCATGAGGGCAAGTTGATGAACCAGTTTAGTGTAGATTTGACCGTCAAGTATAATTAATGAATATTGACATTACATAAAATGCATACTTATATTGATCAATATTAGGCAGGGGATTTTATATGGGATATTTCAGCATGTCCGTTGTGAGAATCTGGAAATATCATTGAATTAGGTACGAAGGGGTTGTTTGTTTAAACGATATTGTGTTTAAATGTTATTTCGGGTCTTTTATAAATTACACTTAACAAAGCAAATACCTGACATTTAAATGAAACATTTCCAGTCATTAGAATCACTTAATTTCAATTTCAATTAACATGAGAAAATGTCAATACTACAAAACCAGTTTATCACTTCAAAAGGATTGCAGTAAGGCTTTCGATTTCATAAAGTTAAGAAGGCGTTTACAAATTTCAAAATTATTTCACCGCAATGATTTTTATAGAATCAAACTATAATACCAGTATGAAAACAGCAGCAAGGCATCAGTTTATATAAACAAAATCAAAGGTCTCAATAAATTGTCTTAAAAGTTTACAAAACTTTACAACGGAACTGTATTGCTGATGCTTGCAACCCGAGAATCCTTCACTGTATTGCATAGCTGGTGATTGGCCCTTTTACAGTCAAAATCTTGCATTGCGTCTTTGACACTAAATGAATACCGTGACTTAAAGCTAAAATTGGACAGTCACTTTCGGACTTCCGCCTCTTCATTTTTATAGTCGTGCTCTCTCTATATATGAGACAATTTGAGCAGTCTCCATACCGTTAACGGTAAATTGCACAAAAGGTATAACTAGGGAAATGTTTGCTTTAATTATTTGATATGCATATTCTGGAAGAAATTATAACATAATATTTGGATTTCATTACCTAGTATCTCTTCACATTACCACATGTGGTTTTGTTGGTTTGGATTGATTTCTTTACTTCGATAGTTTCCTTCGTGTTTTTGTAATTTCACATTTTAACTCTGACATATGACATCACTGCATTTGTATCGTTTGGCGTCATTAAATTGTTTTTATTATACGTCATCGCTCATTTGAAACTTTCGGTTGCCGAGCCTTTTATCTTCCCTACATATTGTAAATTTTATTGACAGCTGTTTATAATAAAAGTTTTGTTTGTTTGTATGTACTTGTATCTGTTTTAATTCCCGATAAAGATGCTTGCTGTTAGTCGTCGCAGTTTGATAAGATATTTTATTTATATTTTTATTTACACGTGTATTTGTGGAAAAAAAACTTTCAGGAAGTGCGCGGATGGAGCGCTCCACAATCCAGGATTAAGCACCCCAGTCATCCTTTTGCCTGTAACTGTTGTTTTGTTCTTTTTATGTGTAATTTCTCTGTGTGTTTGGTACTTTTACAATTACTTTTATGCATTGGCTAGAAGTTGTTCATTTTTAATATCTGTTGTTAATCAATTAAGATATTTTCATATTATCTTATTTAGGAGTCATTTTCTCAGATGTCTCTATTAAGAACAAGGTATTGCATTGACATACAGAATAAGCATCATCACTTCGTCACATTTCAGACTATTCGAGAACTGTATTCAAATGGAATGTATGTAACTCTATTACATTCTTTTAGATTGTTTTTCTGTCTGTTTTTCTGTCATTTTATAGAAATGTCATGTATTGTTTGATACAACTTAAGCTTAAATAAGTTTAAATTGATTTAGATTATAAAGTGTTGTGCTTTTACGATAATGAAACATGATTTAATTAAAACGAATGACTTTTAAATTTACATTTTGAACAATATAAACAAGAGTTGTTTGTTTAAACTAAAGAAATGTTTTCAGGTACACTAATGTTCGAGAACATGTTATTGATATATTTACAGCTTAGAACACATTTAACTCATGATGACATTCTCGGAAAGCAAGCAAATCATTATATGCTAAAACCTTCTCTGGAAATGCTAGGAATTCAGAGTGCTTGTTTCTTGCAGGTTTACCTCCTTATGACATTAGAAATAAAAATCATTAGAAATAAAAACTCTTTTGAGCCACTTTTATCATTCAAACAAATATTATTTAAGTATCACAAGATTTGACCGAATTCAAGTGAAAATGATTGTTTTTCACCGTAATGCCTTCTAAATCTCCCTACCATGTTGGAATATCAACAGCATCATGTACTGTTGTTATTTATGTGGTGTGGTGTTTTTTTCTTCAGACAATTTCAGAGAATCCGACCGCCTCATCTGACAGATCTGGTATGGTAATTTCAAACATATTCTGATTGCATTGTTATCTGACAAACCAATAACGTACGAAAATTCCAAAAATCAACACTGATGTATGTAAATAGTGTCTCAAGATAGGTCTTCCACTGTCCTTAGTGCCATCACAGAGGTACTTTGACTTAATTCTTATATTTATTGCTGTATCGTTTATCAAACCTACATTGTTTAAGGTATTCGATGAAACTTTGAAACACCACAGTCCGTGCTACGGCAGATCGATATTGCTAAGGGTGTATCTGATATGCTGGCATTTCTTTATTTGTGTGTTTTTCCTGCGAAATGTTTTTTTTTACATGTTCGTTTTAGTATCCGCATACCTCTTTATTATATTGTATACAATGAAAAGACATTCTATATCCACTTTTATTCAACATTATTCAATGTGTACAAACATAAACATTAACAAATCATATAATACTTTATACAAGTCAATATTTATATGACAATCACAACAAATGAAACAGAATTTTCAAACGATTTCAAAATGTCATTAAAATGGGGTAATGCTATTTCTGCTTTTAAAATATGCACAAGAAAACAGGTTTTTCCAGTGCACAGTTACTAAAAGGAAAAGGACTGTTCCCACTAGTATATACCTATACAGCAGTAATAAATTTCTTCATAATAAATATATAAACAATGTATAAACAGATTCTGGTGCCTTTTTGTTACAAATTACAAACCTTGGTGTTTTTGAGAATTAAGACTAAGATCCTTTGGCGAAACATAGTTGTTCATTGGATACATAACCAAGACCGAAGAACAAAAGTGTGGCGCGTGTGTCCTAATAGTTAGAGTTAAATAAAAGTTAAAAAGTCGTTAAAAATTGTTGTGGTAGCTCAATTGGTAGAGCGTCGGTTACAGGTACAGGAGGTCCTGGGTTCGATCCCGGACCGCGACATACCAAAGTCTTTTAAATGGTAGTGGTATAGCTCAAGCAAATATGAGGGTGGTTCCACGAGACTGGTTGGCCTGGTGTCAGGATAATGTGACTGGGTGTGGTATCATGCCAGGTGTTCACGGCATGCTATACACAGTAAAGGCAGCACTATATCTGCTTCAATTGGACACAGTCTCCAGATAACGGAAATACTGTTGATGGGACGATAAACTCAATAAACACACACACACACACACACACACACACACAAATATATATATTTCGCATGGTCAGTTTTCGTACTATAAATACATGAAATTAGGCGAACCCAAGACACAAAATCCAGATAATAAAACAATGTAGCAAACAATTAATTGATTAATTGCTACATTAAAAATACAGTATGACACATTAGGCACTAAACTTTAAAAATATTCTCGTGAAGTATATTCCGGGGCTAAATTCACCCTGGAAACAAGGCTACGCTAACACTTTGCACATAAAACACCAAGATTTTATTTCTTAACAGCAGCCTGTCTGTTTTTATATTACTTGAAGAAAAAATATTTAAATCATAGCAATTTCGCACATCGTCAGATTAAGTTGATCTCTTCTCAACAGTCTCTCTGGATATATGTGCTATTCCATTTGTTATGTTGTCCGGCAACACTATTTAAAGTACTTCAAATGCAGTTCTCTAATTCAGCCATTAGTTGGGACATGTTATTTTAACGTGTTATATTAAATTTCGTCCAGAACTATCGTCCCGTGTTTAAGAATAATAAGTTCATCTTTCTATCTCACAGGAATCCTTTTTAACTTGTAAATGGGTCTTAACGTACATTTTGATTGTAAAACATAATAGTCACTTGAAAATCATTTCTTTTTTTTCAACTTCTTATGTAGAAAATGAACCCGTTTTGAATCTAACTGTGAAATGCAATTCTGTTTTCAAGACCTTTGCACATACAATATAACAATGGTGAACATAATTAAACACTGATAGACAATTATTCATATTTTTCTATTCTTTGAAGAAATCATTACCAAGAACTGATAAACATTCAGTAGATGTATACCTCTCTATCTTTCAACCAACGTCATCCTAGAGATGAACCATGACAGAGCATGGGTATAAGTTTTGGACATTCAGAAACACTAACTTGACAGTTTTAAACAAAATGGTGTGACCCTATACTAAATTAAAGGTGTATTTCCTGTAACAATGACAACTTTTTGGCAACGTTGTAGCACCGACAGTGTTGTAAAGTCATTTCGGAGAGTTAAATTGTTAAATTGTCGACAAAATATTGAGACAATGTCAGAATTACATCTTTTTGATTATGTTGCTGATAATTTTCCGATCGAGTAAAGGAATCACATCAGTGCTAACACTTTCAGTGCATTCTTTTCGATTTTGCCAAATGAAATAAGACATTTGTTCTCGTATGTTTAATATGTATTGTATTACAGCTGTTGATGCTTCCTTTTATTCATAAACAGTGCACGTCAAGGTTCTGATAAGGCATTCGTGACACGGTCTTATGCTGTTCTGTCATCTATCTAAGCGGATCGCACATTGTGATACTTAGGTCATCTCATTTACGACACATTAAACATAAAACGTACTTATGCGGTAGTCCTTTACCTGCACAACTTGTCAAGAATATTTTACATTTTGACATGCTTTTTTATCTGTTTGTTCTTTTCACAATAGTCTGAAGTAGAACCCTGTTACCTGCAACGGTAACCATTAAGATCACAGCGGGATCTCATACTCGTTTATAACATCAAGCGAGGCATTGTGTTGATTCCTGGATAGCTGTTTGCTGTATTCCACCAAATACTTATATATTCGGTCAAAAGGTAGACGCTCCTTGGGATCAAGTTTCCAACATTGTAGAATCACGTGGTAAACCAAAGAGGGACACTCATCTGGTCGCTGTAGTAAGATGCCTTCGTCAAGAAACCGGATAACCTAAAACATCAAAGATCATGAGAGTATTGTACGATGACAACGAAATATATAACTTTAATACATTTTTCGATGCTTGCACTAATCTTATTTAAAATAGTTCTCAGTTATATAGATATCCCTTGGATTTGACCTTGTTGTTATGACTGATGTAGCCTTGGTGTTTAGACTGATATTGCCTTGGTGTTATTATAGATGTAGCCTTGGTGTTGTGATAGATTTGGCTTGGTGTTATCAATGAGTCACCTTGGTCGTATAATTGGTGTGTCCCTTGTGTCATTATTGATATGGTCTTTGAATTATGATTGATGTCACCTTGGTGTTATAATAGATATGGTCTTGGTACTATGACTGATGTGGCCTTGGTGTTGCGATTAAAGTGGCTTTCGAGTTATAATGAATGTGGTCTTGATGTTACGATTGATGTTGCCTTGGTGCTTCGATTGATGCGACCTTGATATTATAATAGATGTTACCTTGATGTTATTATTGATGATGTGATCTTAGTGTAATGATTGATGTGGCATAGGTGCTTTGATTGATGTGACCTTGATACAATGATAGATGTGACCTGGATGTTATTATTGATGATGAGGCCTTGGTGTTATGATTTATGTGGCCTTGATATTTTGATTAGTGTGGCATTGATATTACGTTTAAAGTGAACTTGGTGTGATGATTAATGTGTCAGTTTTATTGAATAAATATCCTTGTTTATGCTCTGTTTAATTAACACTAATAAACAAGGACAATGGCATTGGAAATCAGACTCGCACCACATCTTTGTGCTTTCCAAGACCGTCACATCAATAGTCAGTCTTAATTCTTATTCATTTAAAATGCCCATTCGATAACAGATTGTCCATTTTAACCTGGTTTTATTTTTAATTTCATACTGTTTGTTGGCCTAGTATGTGCTTTGGTCGACTGCTTGGTGCAGATAAGCACTTTTCAAACCTACACATACCATATCCTCGTGACAAATACTATTCAAATAACAACTTGAAGAATAACTAGTAGGCTGAATCTTAACGTACTTCCTCATTTGTATGACCATAATACGGCTGCCTCCCATAGTTGAAAATTTCCCAGAGCACAACACCGAAGGCCCAAATGTCAGACTCGGTGGTAAAGCGTCCCCACTTGACGGCTTCTGGAGACATCCAGCGGACAGGCAACATCCGGGAGCCGCCAATCTGTTGGGAAAATGTAACTTTAAAATTTGGTTACATTTACTCTTGCATTCAGTTAGTTTACGGTGTGTTTTAATCTTCGCAGTTAGTATGTTTCAGCCTAACGTCCATTTCCTACAGTGTTAGTTTATGCGTATCACACACGTCTGGTAATCTTCCATTAAAATTGTTATTGAATTTTTTATTTTGTAATCATTCCAACTATCCATTATTAATATATATTTAATAGAAAAAAGAACATACCCTGTAATAATCGCAAGTGTAAATGTCCCGAGACATCCCAAAGTCTGATATCTTGACGACAAGCCCTTCTCCAACGAGGCAGTTCCGAGTGGCGAGGTCTCGGTGCACAAACCTCTGGCTGGTCAGATACTTCATGCCGTTAGCGATCTGGGTCGTAATGTCTATCAAGTTTATCTGTGGTATTAAACAAGAAAAATACATTAACAATTATTCTGCATATTGTATTTTACATTAAAATCTTCATTACATGTTCAATTATAAGCAAAGATAGCCATCATTTCTCAGTAGTGAAAAAGAAAAACACAACTCACCTCTCCTGGTAATACAAATATATATTCCTGGTGTACAAGAAATAATCAAATTGAAAAAGACAATTTGTTTTAGTATAAGATGATGATGATGTTTTTCAAAATGTTATTATCATCATCATGATAATGAAGGGGATACCTTCTGCAAGATGACAGCTGCTGCAGTATCTCGGATGGATGGGTCGTTTTTCCTTAGGAGCTCGGCAAGGTCCCCGTACAACATGTACTCGAACACCATATATGGCGTGTCTCCGCCATCTGGAACATATGACGATCAAAGGTCAATGCAAACATGAACAGTTTTGTGTGTGGGCATAATTTGTCAACGATAGAAGTAGAGTTAATAGAGTGTTGTTTTCTTTGTAGCTTAACTGACACTTAGGACTCAAACGCGACTAAAATAATTTATCTGTTGTAGTTTATATAAGATATAATACGCCTTTAAAACATACTTTTTTCGAATCTGAAATCAAAACATTTCGAATTTAATTTAATAAGCAAGTATAAGTATTCAGGCCAGACATTACATAGATAATCCTGTACAAATGGCAGAACAAACAAAACTTACTACGCGACACTATGCCAAGTAGTCTGAGGATGTTATCGTGGTCAAAGGTACTCATGATGTCAACCTCCCGCTCAAAGTCCTCTCTTGCCTCGTTGGACACCCCTTCTTTCAGAACCTTAACGGCAACTTTCTTCACGCCTTTTGTTTGGTCTCCATCTGTGCTCAGCAACTCACCTGTTATTATAACAAAACCGCTGTGAAAAGATGCTAGAACAAGGAATGGTATCCGATGAATATAACAATTGAGACATCCAAATAAATACACTTTAATTAACATGTCTGCATCATGTACATTATTGATAATAATGTATAATAGAACATTCTGGAGACCATGCAAGATAATATATTTCCATCTGCTTAAAGGGCATACTTGCAAGGAATTAATGTCTATATGTCTTATGTCGTGATAAGCTTTTAACAGTCCCGGCTTTCCAAATAGGTCGTTATATTCAATAATAATTATAGTAACATCTGCCACCCCGACGTGAATCTTTTTTTCTTTTTGTTTCAGACTTGATCAGATTAGTCATTGGTCCATCCTGCCATTAAATTCAATAATAAAAGAGTTAACAAGTTGGCAAATATTAGTCAAATATTAGTCACAGTTATCCGTGCAAAGTTCACGCTCCGTCCAGAAAATAGAAGGATAGATAATCCGAATCAAAGTATTTGTAGAGAAAACGTTTAAACTTTTTGTCTCCTTGCGTTTAATGACATCAAGTATGATATTGGAAGGTCGATTGCCAATTTGGATAAAAAAGGGAATACGTTTTCCCTGGCGGTAATTATATTGGAAAATGCAATGCATTAATCTATTTTAAATCTGACTCTTTGAAGACGATTATTGTAATAGAAAAAGTCTAAATTATCGGTCTAATTATAATACACTTACATAAGCTATGTGTGTTGCAGATGTTCACGAATCTGTACACAATGGGTATTCTGTTCTAGAATTGTTGCACGTTCAATGTATTAGGATTTTCCCAATACAGCTTGTTTTTAAAACTATATACCATATATTCTTAAAATTGTTGAATCAAGTTCTTATTCAAATATCGTCGATATATAGTTGTTGTTTTTTTAATATTAAAACGCTTTTGGTTACAAATCTTTCGACTGTCGTTTTAAATTATTCTTTGCGACGATAAATTTAGTCATATCGTCTGTGCAGCACTGACAAATAATACTTTACTTTCGGAGTGTATAACATAAAAAGTAAATAATAAAGTGTTTGGCATTGTTGAAACGAAATATATGTTATATGTATATATGTTACAAATATTTCTATTTTATAATTATTTCTGTATGGTTATGCAGCTAACGTTTGTGTATCCAATTGTTTCAGCACTGTTAGTAAGTATCATATACGTGTCCACCAACAAAGCATCAGCGGTTGAACAAATGCCGGAATAATTTAATTATTTCCCAACATAATGTTAATTATTGTTGACTAACCATAGCGAAACGAAACTCTCATTACGAAAGGACGCCAAAGTTAGAGAGTATTTTACCGTTTATTGGACAGTTTTGTCTTAAAAGATGAACTGCATTGGGTATAACTGTAAATCAAACAGAAACCTTTCTTAAATGGGCTTGTTTTTTTACTATTTTTTTTTTCATCAGAAAATAAAGCGGATTAATTTATTATTATTTGCAATGGTTTTCCTTTAATGTTAACAGTTGCTAATATCTCTACTATACATTTCTGTTCGCTTTAATCCTACTGGCATGTTGGAAGATAAATGTAGGAGTTCATTGTAAACTTCTGAAAAAAGGCAACATATAAGTAATTATGTGTTTTAAACAATTGTGTCATCACGGTATATGATTCCTGGTTTACTATAACGGGCCACGCTATTTAAATGTGAAACACATGTATTTAAACCGCAATTTACGATGGTTTTTCCATCATAACTTTGAGTTACTTTAATCGCTTTTTATTGCTTTTAAAAATATTATACTATTTTAATCAAGAGTGTAATTTGAAATGTAACGCAGCATGTTTTCTTCGTATTTACCTTGTTTTACTAGGACAGACAAACTTCCGTAAATTATGTTATAGTTAAGAACATATTCTTTACATATTATCATATAAAAACTATCGATTTTATATATATTCTTAAAAATCAATATTCTTTTTTGTTACAAGACAATACAGACCGTGACTGTAATCTCTAAGGAAAATCTACGATATAACATTTATACATAAATACAACGCAGATACTACTTAGCATTGTATTTGTGCTCATACACAATAACTAGACCACCTACCTTTAAATACTTGTCCAAAAGCACCTTCCCCGACCACCTCCATTAGTTTAATCGACTCTGTCGGAATGTCAACAATATTGGCGCGTTTGTTCCCGCCTTGTGTATGTGCTTGAAAGTACGATGGGTTCTTGTTCACCACATCCATTCTGTCTAATAACTGAATGTCTTCACTTGCTTTCACGATAGCGCCACCCTTGCGCTGCTTCTGTCTTCTTTGGCAAAGACTCCAGTAACGAAGAACAATCACAGTGACGAAGATTCCAAGAACTAGTAAGGATGCCAAAGGTACAAATATTTTCAAGGCTGCTTCAAGAGGGTCGTCTGACATATGACCGTTGTTGATTATGCGGTGTGTCGTCTAGGGAAACACATACAATGTCAACTTATGCATTAAAATTTACATAAGTAAATGGGCCAAAGCACTATAACTACAAAAGCAAAGGAAAACATGGACTGATATTCAACTACTCATAAAAATGCTCCTTGACGACACCTCAAAGTAATAATTGGCTGTTAATGACAAGGTTCACCTGCATTGCATATATATATTTTAAATAGAACATCATAGTTATTATTAGCTGTAAGTGTAAATTGTTTAAACCGAGTATTTTTGGCAAATATTCTAAAATTATTGGTACTTGCCCTACATTTGTAGCCAATCAGAAACTTAGAAAATTCAAATTCCTTGGCGATTTATTTCAATAGAACTTTCTAATTTCTATTGTGTAATGAACAAATAGATCGATCTTGTTTGCTAAATGGTTTTATTTTCAACTGCACATGTGCTTCAAACCACGCATTCTGGTTTGACTCCTCCATTTGTGACAAGTTTGAACACGTCAAGACGATTGAAAGTTTGACAGTTTTATTGGGCGGATTAAATGTCATTTTGATAGAATAGGTAGATCTGAGGCGGGGACTTTTAAGTCGGATTGAATCTATTAAGACGTTTCTGCGCTCGTTTTGGCTTCTATTTTCTATAGAAACGTCTTAATAGACTCTATCCTATACTATATGTTAGTACCAACATGATAGTTAAGGTATTGCACAATGTGTAAATGTTGTAATACCATTGGGAATAAGTTGTTAACGCCATGATACATATTAATCTCGTGCTTATGTTAAGTATGAATTGCATATGATAAATTTTGAATTTTTTGTAAGGGCCCCAAACGGCTAATAGTTTTTATCCTTCATAAGGCTTCAAAGGCGGCTTATCCACTACTTATTACAGACAATAAACAGTGTTTAATGCGGAATGCTTAATATTTCACTAGACAGTAAACTGAAAACATGTAAAATTGTATTTATGCTGAGTGAACGGTTTTCTTGTGTGAATTTGGTTCATGGAGTCGCAAAACGGTTGATATTGAGATAGTGATGGGACGCCAAAAGCGTCATGGCAAGTTTATTTGCGAAAGAGGTAGAAGGATTATGGCTGTCAATTGTTTAATGCAAAGATTCGCATTACTCAGTTTTGTCTTTTTCTCTGTGACCTTAACAAACATCCGATAAAAGTATTAGGTACTGATTAGATCTCGCTGAATATTTCATAAGGACACAACTTCCATTTTCCTTGACAATTATTTTAGACATTTAACATGACGATAAGCAACAAACAATAACTGTTTCATCATCTCTAATCGATACAGTTTTTAATATCTGTGTGCAAACATTTATAAGGGTTACTGGGTGTTTATTTAAACAATGGTTTAATTGTGTATGCCTCTATATGCGAAGTAACATACTACGAATCTAGTGCATTATGGCCTCATTACAAACAGCAGAAAGGATTACAAATAACCATTACCAAAATTAACCTACCATGCAGGAGGGAAAAATGAAATTACAACATTTTCAAAAAATGTAAGATGGTCAATGATTTTCTTTAGGAATCTTAATGTTACAGACCGATGACGTCACAGTGCGGTGCATTTTTGGACGATATGTTGACTGTCTGGCCATACAACATAAGTATGCCATGATGTATAAAATATGCCTTTGTATTAAAAGATCGAAATGATTCTGACTATAGTTGTTAATATAGAGTGTGCCATAGTAAATTTACCATGCAAGTGATCTTAGAATTAATAAGGGACTTGTGTAATATTGAAATGTGGAAAGAAAGTTGTTGAAAGCAGAAGCAATACAATAGTTTACAATGGTTTCGACCTACCTGAGAAGTGTTCATCAGCACCTGATCCTGCTGTTCCCAACCTAGGTTCGAGCCGAAATTTGATTCGGGAAATGCTATACCACCAAGGACCCCTGTGCTTCCTGGTGGAGCCAAAATCGACTCTGACAATCAAAAATTATTACGCCAATTAATTAATCAATGCATTTGTCAACTTGTTATTCGACTTTAATTGCATCTAAATTGATTTCCTAAAATATTTTTTTAAATATATGTCTCCTGTTATTTGTAACATTCAAACATCCATTGTATGGCTATAGTGCAGCATATTACTTCGAAATACCACCCAAATATTTCGGTTTGTGATATAAGCACGACGTATGCAAGTCGTAAATGTGTAGAGGAATCGTTTTATATCTATAATTGTTTTATATTATATGATAACGGGAGGTAATTTAGTCTACCTGTTTGTTCGTTATAATTCAATCTTTTCTTTTACATCTTTTCTTTCCTTTTATAACATTTGTAAAATATCATTTAAATAAAAAAATTCTCCCTCAGGCAAGGATCGGGATAGGTTCTGAGCTTCCCAGAGCTCCAGAGCCTTAGCGAAAACTGGACCGCTACAAATGCAACATTGGTTGTTATTGTTAGGAATAGGCTCGTCACTAATTAGGACATTTAAGATGTTACCGAATATACTCATGAAAATGTACGTTGTGAAGAATAGTATCATGAAAGGGTCAGTTAAATGTGGATTTCGCGACAATTTGCTGATGTGAAGAACAACTGACTTAAAATACGCTGATATCGCTTACATAAATAGGCCAATAAACACGTTTTAAATTCATAGTTCTAAATGAATAGAATTTTATGCATTTCAGCAAAATAATTTTTACCATTCACGGTCACATATATAATAAGGGCTCCCTTTGACATACATATCGAAGAAAATGTAACAATAAAATTATCGGAAAAGTATATAGCAATCAAACCATTACAACGCCAGCACCATTAATTGTAGATAACGCTTCGGAATTCATGTTTACGTATGTCAAAACAATGCACGATAGGGTTCGATAGTGAATTTCAGGTATATCGATAAGATTAGTTTAAGAGGCATTGATAGTGTGATATAAAATGTGACCATAAAGTGAATATCAAACAAAGGAAACTTGGCACTTGCTTGGGTTAAGATGAGATTGTTTTAAAGCAAACAAACTCTCCTACCTGGGCAGTGTTTGTTCTTTATGGCAGGCTCTACGGAGGAGATGCACACACAGACGTACTGCATGGTGACGTTGCCCTGCGAGCAAACACTATAAGGTGGGCAGTCTTTGTGGCTCGTACATCGTACCGTATCGTTATGGAGACCTGTTTTGGAAAAGAAAAACGAGTTTTAATGAAACAACAGCAGCGTCGACAAGACAATTTAGAACTTTGATATTCATCTATGTTCCTGACAACACAAACCTTATTCGACGGTTGTTTGTGAAAATTGTTCAAAGAAATGATAGCCTACTTGAATGCCACATGCTATTGCCACCTAATTACTGCGTAATTGATACGGTTTGTAATTACTTTCTAGAATCTTTAAAGTTTATTTTTTCTACATTTGTACTTGTAAGAAAAACATTGAAGATGTTTGAAATTTACTTTATTTCACAAAACGACCACGCTAGAAGAATCTTACACTCACTGTAATATTATATTGTACAATTAAATACTTTAGACACGCGGTATAACCCTAAGAATAAATTTTCTCATTAGCTCAGCCTATTCAAAAACGGCATGCGAAAGCTGAGTACTCGAACCGAATGGGTGTCACGCTCATGCTCCAATGCACCAATCGGCCGACGCTTTCAGTTTCGATTGGTCGAAGCCAGGCAGAGTTTAAAGCGTTTGGCTGCGAGTGCGTTTTTCTCATTATAATTCTATTAGATTTCATATTGAGTATATTTCGTGAAAGTAATATAATCGTATAATCATTTTTAAAATGCTTGCAGATTAAAAGAAATACATCTACATAAGTTATTATCACACTTTATTTTCTCGTATTACATTGTATTTTTACACAGATAAGTCCAAATTCCAATGTTTAAGAACCTAGTCGTAGGATGTTAAACGTACGTGCATATAGTCACAAAAAAAGCTATTGTCTAGACGAGGTGTGATATATATTTACCTGCAGTTATCACTGCACACGACGGCTGTAATATCATGTCAAGATAACGTTTGACACTTACTGCCAGACAGAAATTCCTAGGCAACAGGAGTTTTGTAAATGGCAAAAAGATGAATTCGTAGGAGATGCCCTACTCTAATTGGATAAGATAATTTAATAAGATTATCGCTACTTTGAAAATGTCTTTCGCCTGCAATGTTTAACATATTTTGAACTAGCAGTTTCGGTCGTTTGCCTAAGTATATATACTGCAATACTGTATTTTCAAATATTTTATTTATAAACATTCCTTATATAATATGAAAATTAACGATATTTACGATGCATGCAATTCTTACCCAACCTCATTGTACAATGTAATAGTGCTATATCTACTATATCGGTAAATAAATGCCTGCTTAGTACTTCTAATCTATTTCGCCTGTCAAAATGATCAAAGCTACATTAGGCCAATGAAAAACCACAAACTTTCTGTCTGATGTTAAATAAATATCACATAACACTCCTACTTTCGAGACAGTGATGCCAATATATTGTAGAGGCTGCGTAATAAAAAAGACCAATAGGTCGCACACAAACGGTTATATTAAAGGAACGAAGACATTGTCCTTGAATTTTAGATAATATAAGTCAACATTGCAAAAAAATGGCAAGATATGTCAGACATCTTATTCACCAGGATTTAAGACGAAATTGCGTTCATTATACGACTTTATTCTTAGTAAATGATCTTATTACTGCTTAAAAGCTGTACTTATTCAGAGCAGATGGCAGAATGATGTGATAATATGACTCCAAGATAGTTGAGTCTGAGAGAGTCCGAAAGATACGTTGGATTAAGATGAACAAAACAATGCATACATTTAACTTTTTTTTATCATTAGATGTCTGTCAACATTGTCAAAAGACGGCTTTAAATGAAACATGGAAACCATTGATCTTTTTTATACAATATATTGTTTACATTTAACATTTGTTAAGTTTAGTTATTTGGTACTATGATACTTTACATTGTGTCAAACATGAATGATTTGCATGTAGTTCAGAACATTATTTTCAAAGTTTTGTTTTTATCATTGATTTCCCGTTTACATTTAGTTTAGTTATTTTCATACACATCACATCATTCAGTTATTATAATTGTAAGACAAAGGACTTGGTAAAACCATCGGTGCACCAAAGGTCAGATAGATAATGATCTCATATTAAATCTTTTGCCGATTAGCATTCAAATCCACACGATAATAGATTTGCAGTCAACTCTTCCAGGGACGTCCCTCTATTAGGACATGTTATAATGTATACAATAAGAAATCAACCGTGCCAGTAATTTGTTTTGGCTTTCAGTCAAAACTGTCTGAAACATACGCCATATAACTAAACAAAACGTATAAATAAAATATAATGAAAATATTCTAAATATCAATTTGACCATTAGGATTTAGATAACTTTGTAAAAAATTAGAAGGGATATAGAACTGATTCACATTTCTTAGCAATATGTGTCACACCGAATTGAACAAAATCTGATATTATAGCTCTTTTTCAGATAACTGGAAAAAATAACGGCCATTACATTTATGTGCTTAGTTTCAAGTAGGCATAAATTGTATTATTAAGGTATCAACTACAAAGATATTATTTAATAAAAGTGCATTGCTTGTCATGACTTGGTCATTAGTACTTCTGTCAAAAATGTCAAAAAATAAATATTTAGTCGAAGAACACATGGTAATATAAAATGCAATTTTTATTTTCATTAATTATGAAATAAATACAACTAAATCATTGAGTTTATGCAACCAGATTTGAAGCCCTTATTTTTTTCCATTTATCTGAAAAAGAGCCATATTAATCTGACATATCAAGAGACATGATTTTGCTATAGATTGCATAGAAATCGTAACGACTTTATATTACATATTCTGGTTTTAATCACGTTTGAACAAGTAATACAACCATTTCTCTACCCTCGAAATCCAAAACATTCGACATGGGTCGATGTTATTTATAGTCCATGTCATTTTAAGTTTAAATCAAAGAACAATTAACGCGTGATTCAGTTAGATAACAATACTAAAATTGCGTCAATGGCTTATAAATGACATAGTTATGAATAAGTATCTCGCATTACGCTTTACAATTTAACTACTGGCAGGTCCCTTGATTGAACACTTAGCAATATGTCTCGAACAATGCCATTATATTATATATATATATTTTAATCATATATGATCCTTGGCTTAGAGTGGAAAATGAACATATAGGTCTTAAATGATAATAACTTCGTGTATATATGTGAACTTAACTGTTTATTTAATCTGGACTGATTGGTCCCAATTAATCATTTTTATTATGCAAGACTATATCTTGTGTCATTTTGGATTTGCGATGAACACAATCAATCAAGTTTAGTGAATTTTCAATGCATTATATGTGTATGCTTGCTTGTTCTGAAAATCCATGCGTTTGATCTGTCTACAATTGATAGCAAATCCGAGGATCAACATTTCGAGTCGACAGATAATGAAATACTGGTACAAGCTGATAGAAATATCATTCAAATGTACATATAACGTTCATGTTTGTAGTTTAATCCAGATTAAATAACAATAGTGTTCAGCACATCTAAGACGTCTGTTCAAACAACTTCTCCTTATTATCTCTCCTTCACAATATACCCGTCTGTATCTGTCTTTATCTTCCCATATCTTCTCTTCTCTCTGTGCATGCCTGCCTCCCCACTTACCCTGCACGCCCGCTCGGGCTTCCACCGGCTCAGCCAGCCCAACCTGTACTTTAGGGAATCAGCATATTGTCCAGAAATTTTAAAATTAACTACTGAACAAAATTCGAGGACATTAGCGTTTGTTTATTTTCTAATCGCAAGGAGTATACGTCGAATTGAATGAAATAATTTAATTTTAAATATCGCAGTCATGATCTATATCTACTTTTTTATGTACACAATCAGATTATTTGTAAATCGATTCAACACAAGCAAATATTAAACCTTCCTCATGTAGCTTACATTTCTTGTCATTTTGAGCATCATCAATAAAAACCGCGCGGGCAGCAAATCAGCATACTTTCTTATGCAAACTACCAATAAACACACTCAAGACTGTCGTAAACGTGTCGTCAGCTTGTATATTATTCATGTTTTATCAAATATTTAATGTTTCCGTTTTAATAAATATGCAAGATGTTTCATCACAAATTCAAATATGTCTGCTCGTGGGGAAGTGAATATTAACTTACACTGAGAGTTAATCTATTGCGTTCAAACGAGTTTCTATAAAATCAGTCAGTTATGTTCATTTTCTTTTAATATACACAACTGTGCGATAAATGGTTCTTAACCAGTCTGTCTCCACTTGTTATATAAAACGGTTGAGCAATAAGTGCAGGAAAGGAAAACTGGTATTCAGATGAGCATTTATGTACTTGCTATTATTGCAACTACTACAGGGCGGCAAAAATAGACTTCTAGTTAGCCAAGTTGGATCTTCTCCAAACGTATTTCTGCAAGACTTAAAGAAGGAAGCATAATACACTTTGATCAAGAGATATAAAGAGTCAGATGATTGGGCTTAATATTTTGAGCAATTTTACACACAAAACGCAAACAGTTTGATTTGGATAACAGAAGGGCTACTGAACAGAAATTAATGGGTTGCATGTTGCTTATGAACGAAACAGTTGTTATCTCTCCTGACCATGTTAAGGGAGCAACCAACTGATGATGTGATGGACTTTTGCAAAAGCACCTGATTTTACGCAGTTATGTAAGTCAAGTATTTAACTATTGTAACTATTCACCATGGATGCAAACACGCAATAAAAAGCAGAGTTGAAACTGATAACTATTAAGCTATAACATCTGTGATTTTGACAGTGTTTGAGGAGATTATCTTTTATCTCAAAGGACGAATGATCGAGAAGCAATGTGTTTTTCATGACAGGCTCGTGTGTTCGTTCTTCGAGATATCTTCAATACGTAAATGAAAATCGATAAAAAATGTACGTATCTTTCATAGACGTAAGGCGAGCGTTCAAGTGTACAAACCAGAGAAGTGACTTGCTGCGTATGTTTCCAACGCCTTTTATTATGCTGGTTCAACATAGGATAAGCAACGTGTCATGGCGACAAAAGTTCTGCTATTTACGCATTAATGGAAATATATCATGAGTATTCAAATTTATGGAGACGAGACACGAATACAGTCCTTAGAATTCTGCCAACGATACTTTGAGAGAAATATGATAAAGTGTTAATCTTAAGAAAGAACAGTATGAAGGAAATCCGTCAGTATATTCAGAATGTAGTTGTATGTATCTATAAACCATCTTACCAAGTAAGTGAAAATACTGCGTGTTTTAAATCAAGAGGAATCCTAGCAGGAATTAATCAAAAGACGCACAGGTTTTAGCAATGAGAAGGATATACAATTCAATTGTCATCCCAAAAAAGATCTCATAACTGTTTTAAAGTATACTGTGCATACCTGCAATCATAGAAAAATGAAGTTATTTGCTTTCGGTTATTTTGGTAGATTTCAAAGAAAACCATTATTGAGTAACTGTCTTTCTTTGGATAACTGTGTCGACTCCAAGTCAGATATATGACAATACAGATTGTAAAATACTGATTGATGCGCTTTCTTAACCAGATTGGTGCTCTACCTAAAAACCTTGATAGGTGATCAAATGTCCTTATCTCAGATGCATATGGACTTCATGTTAAACACAGCTATCCGGAGCACATATGTGGCAGTTTTCCCTCACTTTCTTACAAGTTTGACCTGAATGCAAAAATAAAGCCGCTAAAGTAATTTGCACCAGACGCCCTAATCAAACGTGTGTATCAGGCGATAAAGCAATCAAGCAAACAGACACGACTTCAACAATCAATGGAACAATATTGTTGTTGTCTACTATAATTATGTTTTCGTTGTTGCTGCTGCTAATCGTGGAAATTATGACGGTGATGTTGGTGAAAGTGATGGTGATATTGATGGTGATAATGTTCATGATTTTGATCATGATAATGATATGATGCGATAATGTGACGTGAGGAAGATATTTATGATAAAGATGATTGTGATGATAAACGTAACACGTCGGTTCTCTATTGCATAATATTTTTCTCATTAACATTCAACTTACAGATAATTAGATCCTGTTAGGGTAACCCTAAGTACATATAGTAACAGCGACATAAACAGTGATTGTGTCAGATGGTTTAAAAAGTTGACATAAGCGATGCATAGTCTGGAGTTATATCGTTTCAAGACAAAATTTGACAGTAAATACCAAAAGAAATCCTAACCCGTTATTGCGTTTCGCTTATCGCAATAAGTCTGCTACGAGAAAATAGATTTAGTTGATATGATAATTTAATAAGAGAATCAAATCCTGGAACGTAAAAGTCATCTATAACCTGTTAAGCGTATGCCGTTGTCTTCACTTTGCATGCAATTTTCCTCAAGATAAAGCAATTTTTTACGTGTTTAGATGTTTGGCATTCATTAAACAAGCAAACAAAACGAGCTCAACGAGGTAACGCCCTAAAACTTGACAACTTTATTTAAAGATTATAAATATTATCAAAAAAGCATTTCTAATTAAAACTGTAAGATTAATTAAATGCAATATATTTCAATTTGTAATGAAATGCAATTAACAAAAGCAAATAGCTTAACCATTGAATTTCTAGAACGAATATCTAAATTAAAAAACAACAACACTTCACATGCCTTTTGAATGCTATTAAAGTGCCCATTCTTCTTATTACTTATGTGTTATTGAAAATTAGAGAAGCTTTGTTGTGTACGTATAGATAATTAGATAATTTGGTCACCGTGATATTTAAGGTGCTTCAATTAGGCCGTTATTGTATACAAGCACAAACGCTAAACTTTTCTCTAAAGAAACAGCACCTATATCTTATCATCATAAACTCCTATTCGACTATGTTGCATATATGGTAATAATGTCGCCCACAAAAGTTCAATTTTATCTCTATAGATAGTATCTATGTTATTTCATTTTTTTAACATTATTTGTAGTAGGGTAAAGCAGAAATGATTCATCAAGAACCTACGAGCTACAGTCGACAACAAACTTACACACTTGGCAGCATAAAATTGAGTACGGTACATGTACATGTACTTGCGAGTCTCCACCTATCAGGGGTTTTAAACTATTTCACAAAGTATAAAATGGCACCTCTCTTTATGTGAATCGGTTGTTAACTTATAAATGATCTTTAGTCATAGAAGATTAAACAATACAATATCTTAGCAATATAGTCTATATTATCGAGCTAATATATGTTTCAGATAACATGGATATGGTCGGTTAACAACAGTGTTTGTATTTCTGCTTACTAGGAAACGCGTTTGTTTTTGTCAGTAATTGCAGAATGATTCTTCCTTTCTACAAATAAGTTCGTTAATGTGAATCTTTTTTGAAAGTCAATGACGATTTAAACTATGCATTTGTTTACCCAGCTGACAAATAAACCCTAAATATATAATATATATATTATAATTCAGAATAGCAATATTCTATTGTAAATCAACATGAAGAATTTGTGTGTTCAAATGATAAGTAAATGAAGACAATTTCTTTATGCAATATTCACTCATTTGAAATGCCACAACTTGAAGATCGTTTTATCTTTGTGTTTTCAATTGTTTTTCTTACTCCTACTTCATTTTATATCACAGTGCTATTGTTATTGAATATTAATTCTATAGCGATTACCAAAATTTACCATGCGTCAAGTTAATTTGCACTGCATCTGTGTTTTTTGCCTGGCAATACTAAACGAACTCCCTATATGGCTATATTACTTTGGATCCATGTAGCTAATAATATTTCTCATTAGGTTCGCCAATTTTGTCCAAGCGCACGCCATATCATCACACATTGTGTAAATTATTATTGATTGACATTGTTATAGGCAGACCAAAATATGTTACCAATTTCATTAGAATGTTTATAACTCATGTTAATAAATTGCTCAATATTTTCGTTATAACATCTTTGTCAAACTTGTTCATCATATAATGTAATGCTTTTGACACTTCACGTGTCAGAATGACTATGAACTTAATGTAAGACTAAAGCCATTGTTTCTGTAAAACTTGAAGTGTGTACAATCATTAAATACGATGTTAATGTTTTTTCTAGGATTGAAGTAATGTGTTTAATCGACAATGAGTGCTTATCTCATCTGGATTTAGTGCTCCCAGTTTAAATATATTTTAATATGTACGATTGTGTTTTTGTGTCCATTTTTGTATATGCGGTGAACTTTTATATATATTTGTTTTATATAATATTTTGTCTGAAACTGTTTTCAGTATGTAAGTTACCAATTGATAACCAGCTTAATGTTAGTCGACTTTTCTTAGCGACAGAAGTTGATAAAGTAAATACGGCAGTATACGTTTAAGATACTCCTCACTCAATCTCATTAAAATCACATCCTAACTTTCGCTTCATTACTTTCCGCTGGTTAAGATCTGATAAAATCCCGATAAAGGTCGCCTCGAAGTGACCTTTAAGTTATAAATATTAATGAGCCGATGACGTCAAACTTGACCAATCAGAAACCTCGTCATACCGCGGTATCCTTGTCAAACAGCGACAAACACATCACTACCCTTTTCCTATTCTGAAGGCGTTCTTCATTGATTCAATTTTTTTAACTGTTTTTGAGTGTGTTTGCTCTCACTACCCGTTATCAGAACCTGGAGAAATAACATCCCGCAAAAACAACACCGATCAACTAACGAATGTAATTTCTTTGGCGTTTGTTTTACTGGATCGCAAATGTCAATGGGGGCTGCCATCTTGAATGTTGGTTACTTTTGCCAGTAGAGCACAACAGCTTGTACGAGCGTATATATCTTCGTTCATTTAAAATACCAATTATTAGTTAAAACATTTAAATTAAAAATGAGCGACTTAACATGCCATTAGTTAAACGGTAAGAAAGTTATAAAACAGATACTATATTCATAATATTTTAATACATTTTCCATATTTTTTACTGATCTGATTGACAACGTCTGTAATTGAATCTTGTGTTGCCATTAATGTTTGTCTGAAGTCCTTGAAAATCTGTTTTGATAAATCAGGACAATCAGGTATGTTGGATTTATCACTAACTGATACATGCTTTATTGACATTTTCGTTATAAATCTTAAGTTAGTTAAATAGTTTCCTTATTTCAAGGGCAAATTTGATTACCCTCAAGTTTAAGATTCCCTATAAAAATCAATATTTGCTAAAGTAGATAATCACGTTATGAACTGGTATGCTTATGTAAAAACAGTGACAAAATGGCGGTTTCCTAAATATGCTCTTTGTTAAACTTGTCTGTACATCTCAACTTTAACAAAACGTATACTATACATTGGAGTATACAGTGTTTGACTGGCTTCTCCAAACAGATTTTTTTTAATCTTGGAACGTCTTAAAGATTGAATGTTTGTGCAGCTTAATTCAATAGTTTATAACAAGCTTACAGCCAAAAACATCTCTTTGATAATGCAAATGCATAAACCATATACGAAAAGAATTACTCTTTCGTTCTCTCTCCACTCTCTCCACACTCTTCCTCTCTATATATAATTTTATCTGACCATTTTGCGGTTTGTTGTTTTATTATTAAGGTTTTATAATAAAATATAAACCTTAGCCTTGTCCATTTATTTTCTCCATATTTAAAAAAAATTGTATTGAATGTTTTGCGAAATTAGGAATTCACACCCTTACTTCTGTTTTCACCCCTTTGCCATTGTTAGCCCCTTTTTGCCGACTGGCCGTTTCAAGGCGGAATCTGATGGGTTTTCTTTATTTTATAAAATGTTCCGTAACAGTTTGGTTGAAATCTTTACATCTGACTAGCATGTGAATACCTTTGTCATGCTCCTTTTTAAATTTAAAGATATGTTGCAATACTCATAGGACCTTGTCATATTTTCTTATTATTATTGGCGAACTTCAACACAGAACCTGGTCCTCTTTATAATAACATTTAATTCTCATTTTTAATGCCTGATATTAGCTGTAGTAGTGATTGTTATTAGGACTCTCCAATTTTAATTGTTCCAAAGGATCCAAAAAGTAGACAACTTTACTGAAGCAAAATATTCAACGGCTATGTACGCTTTATGAAAGAGTATCTGCACACTGATTAGCAAATTTAAAAATTGCGGTCATCGCATTGAATGTTCACATATTTGTCGTATTTTGATTTTGATTTTTTTACCGTGTGATAAACAGCTTTTATAAAGAATACAATTAAAATATAATAATTAACATTTACGTTGGTTACACTGTGTCTTCTTTATTTATCTCTATCACAATATTTATCATTTACTAAAGGAAATATACTTTTTATAATGTTTCCTTATTCATGCAATAGACTTGAAACGGTGGTTAAAAGTTTCTTCCAGGATGTTAGTTATTCATTTTTTTAATAAGGTTAGTTATTCTTCGCTAAAAGCGTACATTTTGAGAAAGTTTTCATTAATATATTTCCATTCATAAGCCCTTATAACACTAAAGCCAGAGTATCAGTATGTGTCGACAGATTAGCCTCGCTCAGTCAAACACGATACATGACATGCATATGATTTATTTCTATTGAATATCATATAGAATATGATCTGACTTATAGAAAGTTTGGGTAACGGCAGCAATCTTTGCCAGGAAAAGTTTTGGGAACGACAGCAATCTTTAGGAAATGTATTGGTCCTTTGATTGTGTAAGGGACAGTTTGAATGGGAACCTGGATAGATTGAAAAAGAGCCCGGCATTGGATGCTTTGTAGTAAACACCCATCACAATGGCAACAAAACTTTTAATATGAAAATACAAAAACTTTCTGATCATTGGCTGCAAAGATTTTTTCTGATGATATTTGTCTAAACTATCTGACTATATGTGTGCATGTACTTAATTCTAAATAAGAACAGACGCCTGTCGGACGAACACAATGTTTTGAAAAATTGTAGACATGGCTTTATATTATTTTGCAAAGTTCGGTTCAGATAGTACACGATCTATTTGATTTTTGGCATTTTCCTTAAATATAAGAAATACTATCTGCTAGCTTTCACTTTCAATGCTTATATGTTTGTACTGCTAATGCAATATGCAAACTGTATATTTTCGATGCTAGTGCTTGAAAGTTCTGATATAGAAAACAAAATATCTGGCGCACGAGCTATGTACATTATGTGATAAAGTGGTGTTTATAGTGTTTAAATAACTGATTCCTGAAATACCGAATATCATTGACACGAAATGTTAATCCGTGTCAATAGCGAAATATATACATAGGTGACTTTCTGCGTTATCTTTACCCAATGAAGAAATCGTCATTAGTAGGGTTCAATAAATACATTGATAAAAAGTCTTCAATTAAAATTTTGTCAGAAGGTTCTTTACGACTGTCACTTTGGCGTAAAAACTATGGCTAGAATTTAAATAATGAATTACATTTCAAACTTTGGAGCTTAGTTAAGAGACATTTTATTTGAATAACCAAGTAGTAGGTGCAACGTGAGAAAAAGTTGCAATCAATCACCATTGCCTTTTTATTTTATAATAAACAAACATCGCATAAACTCTTTGTCACGTTTTGAGTTAATCAATGTTGCATCTGTATAAAATGATTTTCTTTTGATATATGACGACAGGCATTCACAAACCAACGTAATTTTCCAATGTATTTATAAACTTTCGCAGTCCGGAGCTTCCAAGTCCAAATAATAATAAACATGATTGCAGGTTATAGTGAAAAGTGTCACATCCGACCTGGATGACTAATCGACAAAAATAAAGCATCTACTTGTATATAAAACGATTTTTGAAATGCGTAATTTCTGCATGTTTTGTTAACCTCATTTGTAGAAGATAAACATCCCCAATATGTTTATTGTTTTATTGTTTACAAGTTCTCCCTAGAAAAAAAAATGTGTCCAAATGTTGCTGCTTACTTTATAAACTGAATTTTTATTTTTTAAAAAATTATGTTTTTATCGTCTTATCCCAATTTAATACATTACACCAATTTTGCAACAATTTTAAAACAATGACGCTAAATTAAAAAGTAAATGTGACTTAACGGCTTAATTTATGTTCGAACATGGGATATGCCAATATCAGGATCAAGTGTTTACAAACTTCTTAACTTTCTCTATTTGCAATGCCAATTTCTTTATTGATTAAAGTTCCAGATACCTCGCTAATAGTATTTTATGGCAGGATCGGTCCATAAATTCTTGCCACGTTTACACCAGTGATAAACCAGTGATAAACCAGCATAAACGTAATTGAATATGATAAAGCACTGCTAAATTTCGTATAAAACTCACAGTGAAAGCTTTGTTGGACAAGCATAGGAAATAAGAATTTACTTTCTGACAAACGTAGAGGTGGTGCACTTTTACAGTGTATCAAAGTTTTGTTTAATATTGGGTATTTTGTTCATCAATCCAGTCCTTGTAATCATAAAATAGAAACTTCACTGCTAATGTAAACATACAAAAAGTCGGTTTCTTCCAATTAGGAACACTTCAAACTACTTAAAACAAGGTTTTAAATGCACATTGTTCTTTCAGATACATGTGTCTAAACAACTTAATCGCTAATAAAGACGTTAACACCGTTTTGGTGTGCTTGTTTAGCAACAGTTTTTATTTAGGTCAATGTGCACTGACCGAACCAATAACTTTAATTATGTACAAACTTAATGTTTTTCTACAGGAAGTAAACACGTGAAAAGAAAGGCAAACATGCCACAAATGTCAAAGCAGCTTCATAGCATCCCAAAATATTTTTCTTTGCACATAAGGAACCACTCAGTAGAAGCCTAAAACAAATGTAAAAACAAATTCAAAGAACAGGGGTTCACTAGGTTCCGGATTTAGACAAACTTTCTAACAATGACTTATTGACACATCATTTGTCAACATGAAGTTTTACCAAAGAAATAATTGGTTGTGCTTTGTTTACATTGATAACAATCATCTGCTTGATACTATCTCCCAATTATACGCAGCATTTGAGATTAAAACTAGAATATTAGTAAGTTTACCGTACATAAAAACGTTTTGGAGATCACAAGTTACATGATTGTTTAACATCGCACAAGTCTTAGATTGATAAACACACACTGATTATGAAAGTGTAGCATATTAAGATAAACTAGTAGAGTCACTTAAATGCATCCGTAAAACCCGTTTGATAACTACCATTTGCATACAAATATAATTTAAGGGAACTAGCACGAGATAACTGTGTAAGAGATAAACAGTGACAATACAACACAAATATTCATCCCTAATTATACAACAAGTACCACTGGGACAACAGATAAATAGAAGGCTACTTGCTTCCGTAATTGTGGCATTCGATAGTTTAATATACATGTCATTATCTCTTATCACCTTCATTTGTAATGAGAGGTGGGGGCGGGTGTTAAATCCGGCATGATTTTTGCATAAACCCGTATTCATATACAAATCCACAAACACAAAAATATCATAGCTGTATGTTCATAAGCACAGGTTATATGATAATTGTATAAGCTTTCTTATTTAGTTGCATCATTTTTATATCTATATAACTGCTTATGGCAGGGTTAGAACAAGGCTGTAATAACCTCCTTATACACCAATAAATATGACGTAGCTTGCACAGAAGAACGATTGTAATTTTACTATTCCTATAACGGTATTACAGTGTTACCAATATTATCATTAGTTATTGTATCAAGTATTGTGTAGGAAAAATTAAATGACGTTCTTTAATGGTAACTAGGAACCCTCTCTCTTACGATGACAGTTAATTAACTACTCCCATATTGAAGTTAATTTTGCAATATATCATAAAATAATTCAAATAATATGAGGTATAGCACAGCTTGTACAGCTATCCCAATAACGGCCGTCATATTCTACAAAAAAGGGGGAAAAAGATAATGTTCACTTGGATTGTATCATGCTGTGCTACTTAATTTGTGAATCTTTTAAGCAAGAATACTTCAGGGTTTTGCTTTAAAAGTAGTAGTCAAAAGACTTTTTTCTTTTTCCTTTCAGGTGTCATGTCATACCTAAATATTCTTATAATCAGTGACAAATAATAATCATGCACTTGATACATAGATATACGACGATAGTTTTTAACATTTCTTTTATTATAATTGTAACAAAAACAACACAATAATGCCAACAATGTGCTTACGCTGTTGTTGTTTTTTAAATGTCATGGTAACTCATCCTTCCTTTACGTTGGTTTGAAAAGAAGGATATGTAATATAAGACCTCACAATAGTCTTAGACTGTATACAATGCTCAATAAATGTTATCGATAATGACACACATGCAGGTTTATTTAACAACAAAACCCCCCTTTAATCAACCCTGACACAATTCTTTAGTAAATGACATTTCAGCGTTATTAATAATAAAATAAGGTGTACGATATATAAGTTCAAGTTTGCACCGCAGCAATTAGCACTAGCAGCAGGTTAAAATGGGATAGGGATTGGGATTAGCCGGCATTTTTGCAGATACTGCGCAGCGACATTTCTATCATTATAGCACAGGGGCACTTATGAGGTGCCCAGGGACTGAACCCGGCCGGTCCATTATACTGACACCGACGAGTCAGGCGTAATGCTGTCCCTTTTTGCCCCGAGCGTTAGGAGGGAAGCCACTACTACCAACTTTAAAGTCTTTGGTTTGACCCGGCCGGGGTTCGAACCCACGACCTCCCGATCCACAAGCCGACGCTCTACCACCTGAGCTATTGAGGTTAAAATGCAGATGGAAGTATCTGACTGGGAATCAAGTTGTGACATCTAATCATTTATCATTTATATCCCATATGACGTTGTCAAATTGTATGTTAATACAGATGTTGCCAATGTATGCTTTTCCGACAGATTGTTATATCGAACCTAAACACGAACGTTCTATGACCAGACACATTATCTCTCATTAAAAGCTCTCATTATATTAAGATAAAGCCACAAATTTCAAGCGGTGTTGTCGTTCAAATACACCATTTTAATTCCATTCCGGATCTAAATCAGAAAGCGTTAACATCAACCACAGTTCTTAGTTTACAAGATCAGTAACACACTCATTATAATTTCAAATGAACCAATACTCCATTTACACGCATTGCTTTGCAATATATGGGCAAATAAGTTGAATTTATGGGGGAAATTATTACACGTTTTGTCTATAAGTTTGTTTTGATTTTAAATAATTTCATATTAATTTCATAATTTTGCTATTTTTTACCTCATGGTCATTCTAAAACTGTTTAAGAGACAAGTAAAGCACGCGTATAGTCGGATTAACAAATTCTAGTCGAGTCGAGGAATAATCATTATTTTAGTACTAGAATGGCTTTTCTCATTTTCTGCAAACCACTAATATGTTTCAGCAAGGTTTGTTTTCAATAAATGATGGTTTAGCACCAAGACAATAATTATGTTAAAAGACCAATTAACATATAAACGATTTAAATACACAATCCGAGAACAACCGAAATTAATATGGCGAAAACTTTCAAGTGCATTAGAAATACGAATTTGATAAAGTTGATATTAAAACAAATTTTTATCACTTATGGCATGATGCTCTAGTGACATTTAAATACAGATAGAAAAACACAAATAAACGTGTTTCCATCAAATGAGTAGAAAAGAGGTTTAAAAAACCGAATGTTGAGGTCCCTACCCTTTAATATTGTACACATTCGTGGAACAGTGTGGAAAATGGTATTAAGACTTTTTCTTTTATGGGCTTTCGAGATACCAAAGCAGAAAAAACAATATGTGTCGACTATCTGATTAACCTTTCGCTCGCAAACAAGTAATAATATGTAAATGTCAGTAGATCATATGTTTTATTTGCATATATTTTTTTCTGAAAACTGGTTATGTCGGAAAGACAAAAAAAACTTCTAAGGAAATTTAGTGTAACTGTTATCAACCAACGCAGGCAATTATTATTATGTTGCCCTTCATAGGAAAGCTATAACATGATTTGAAAAACAAACAACATCAGTAACAAAATATTTTTAACGTATAATTAGAACAAATACGTAAAATTTCATAGAAACTATCATTAACGATGAGTGACAATACAGGAACGAAATTGGCATTTTCGCAAGAAGTAAATGATATAATTTGATAATTTGATGTGAATGTCTGAAATCGTTTACATTGATCTTTCATTTGCAAATGAAGGTTTCGATTTTTTAAAGAGTAGTATTATACATCAAAACAAGTTTTATGAGATAAAATTACCATCTGCTACAGTAAACGCAGTTGAAAAAATAAAATTATTACTTTCTGTCCAATAAAATCGTATCTTATTTGTATATTCACTAAACACAATCGAGGGAAGCACCGGTGAATAAAATATAAGTGAAATTCCAGACTTTCAGCTCAAGAGTTGAGTAAGTTGTCGGGCAGTTTAGATTCGTTCGCATGTTCAAAGTCGCGATGGTGCAAATCTATACAGTTAAAACAAACATAAAACGACCATTTAACTAAGATAGATTTGTTAAAGGATTCAATTATTCGTGTATTTTGACACCCTGACATGACAGAAACATACTATGTCAGCCTAACTGTTCAGGACGCCTATAAAGCATCGGATACAGATTTAACATATTGACGTGTTCATAAGGATAAGTATAAAGAAAATTTTATTCATCGCTTAAAGTAAATATGTAACGCAAGTTTGTCAGAGTGTGATTT
>CM017573.1:23446540-23599881 GCA_007844125.1 Sinonovacula constricta | reverse complement strand
TTAAATATGTCTCCTGTTATTTGTAACATTCAAACATCCATTGTATGGCTATAGTGCAGCATATTACTTCGAAATACCACCCAAATATTTCGGTTTGTGATATAAGCACGACGTATGCAAGTCGTAAATGTGTAGAGGAATCGTTTTATATCTATAATTGTTTTATATTATATGATAACGGGAGGTAATTTAGTCTACCTGTTTGTTCGTTATAATTCAATCTTTTCTTTTACATCTTTTCTTTCCTTTTATAACATTTGTAAAATATCATTTAAATAAAAATTCTCCCTCAGGCAAGGATCGGGATAGGTTCTGAGCTTCCCAGAGCTCCAGAGCCTTAGCGAAAACTGGACCGCTACAAATGCAACATTGGTTGTTATTGTTAGGAATAGGCTCGTCACTAATTAGGACATTTAAGATGTTACCGAATATACTCATGAAAATGTACGTTGTGAAGAATAGTATCATGAAAGGGTCAGTTAAATGTGGATTTCGCGACAATTTGCTGATGTGAAGAACAACTGACTTAAAATACGCTGATATCGCTTACATAAATAGGCCAATAAACACGTTTTAAATTCATAGTTCTAAATGAATAGAATTTTATGCATTTCAGCAAAATAATTTTACCATTCACGGTCACATATATAATAAGGGCTCCCTTTGACATACATATCGAAGAAAATGTAACAATAAAATTATCGGAAAAGTATATAGCAATCAAACCATTACAACGCCAGCACCATTAATTGTAGATAACGCTTCGGAATTCATGTTTACGTATGTCAAAACAATGCACGATAGGGTTCGATAGTGAATTTCAGGTATATCGATAAGATTAGTTTAAGAGGCATTGATAGTGTGATATAAAATGTGACCATAAAGTGAATATCAAACAAAGGAAACTTGGCACTTGCTTGGGTTAAGATGAGATTGTTTTAAAGCAAACAAACTCTCCTACCTGGGCAGTGTTTGTTCTTTATGGCAGGCTCTACGGAGGAGATGCACACACAGACGTACTGCATGGTGACGTTGCCCTGCGAGCAAACACTATAAGGTGGGCAGTCTTTGTGGCTCGTACATCGTACCGTATCGTTATGGAGACCTGTTTTGGAAAAGAAAAACGAGTTTTAATGAAACAACAGCAGCGTCGACAAGACAATTTAGAACTTTGATATTCATCTATGTTCCTGACAACACAAACCTTATTCGACGGTTGTTTGTGAAAATTGTTCAAAGAAATGATAGCCTACTTGAATGCCACATGCTATTGCCACCTAATTACTGCGTAATTGATACGGTTTGTAATTACTTTCTAGAATCTTTAAAGTTTATTTTTCTACATTTGTACTTGTAAGAAAAACATTGAAGATGTTTGAAATTTACTTTATTTCACAAAACGACCACGCTAGAAGAATCTTACACTCACTGTAATATTATATTGTACAATTAAATACTTTAGACACGCGGTATAACCCTAAGAATAAATTTTCTCATTAGCTCAGCCTATTCAAAAACGGCATGCGAAAGCTGAGTACTCGAACCGAATGGGTGTCACGCTCATGCTCCAATGCACCAATCGGCCGACGCTTTCAGTTTCGATTGGTCGAAGCCAGGCAGAGTTTAAAGCGTTTGGCTGCGAGTGCGTTTTTCTCATTATAATTCTATTAGATTTCATATTGAGTATATTTCGTGAAAGTAATATAATCGTATAATCATTTTTAAAATGCTTGCAGATTAAAAGAAATACATCTACATAAGTTATTATCACACTTTATTTTCTCGTATTACATTGTATTTTTACACAGATAAGTCCAAATTCCAATGTTTAAGAACCTAGTCGTAGGATGTTAAACGTACGTGCATATAGTCACAAAAAAAGCTATTGTCTAGACGAGGTGTGATATATATTTACCTGCAGTTATCACTGCACACGACGGCTGTAATATCATGTCAAGATAACGTTTGACACTTACTGCCAGACAGAAATTCCTAGGCAACAGGAGTTTTGTAAATGGCAAAAAGATGAATTCGTAGGAGATGCCCTACTCTAATTGGATAAGATAATTTAATAAGATTATCGCTACTTTGAAAATGTCTTTCGCCTGCAATGTTTAACATATTTTGAACTAGCAGTTTCGGTCGTTTGCCTAAGTATATACTGCAATACTGTATTTTCAAATATTTTATTTATAAACATTCCTTATATAATATGAAAATTAACGATATTTACGATGCATGCAATTCTTACCCAACCTCATTGTACAATGTAATAGTGCTATATCTACTATATCGGTAAATAAATGCCTGCTTAGTACTTCTAATCTATTTCGCCTGTCAAAATGATCAAAGCTACATTAGGCCAATGAAAAACCACAAACTTTCTGTCTGATGTTAAATAAATATCACATAACACTCCTACTTTCGAGACAGTGATGCCAATATATTGTAGAGGCTGCGTAATAAAAAAGACCAATAGGTCGCACACAAACGGTTATATTAAAGGAACGAAGACATTGTCCTTGAATTTTAGATAATATAAGTCAACATTGCAAAAAAATGGCAAGATATGTCAGACATCTTATTCACCAGGATTTAAGACGAATGACGTTCATTATACGACTTTATTCTTAGTAAATGATCTTATTACTGCTTAAAAGCTGTACTTATTCAGAGCAGATGGCAGAATGATGTGATAATAGACTCCAAGATAGTTGAGCTGAGAGAGTCCGAAAGATACGTTGGATTAAGATGAACAAACAATGCATACATTTAACTTTTTTTTATCATTAGATGTCTGTCACATTGTCACAAGACGGCTTTAAATGAAACATGGAAACCATTGATCTTTTTTATACAATATATTGTTTACATTTACATTTGTTAAGTTTAGTTATTTGGTACTATGATACTTTACATTGTGTCAAACATGAATGATTTGCATGTAGTTCAGAACATTATTTTCAAAGTTTTGTTTTTATCATTGATTTCCCGTTTACCATTTAGTTTAGTTTATTTTCATACACATCACATCATTCAGTTATTATAATTGTAAGACAAAGGACTTGGTAAAACCATCGGTGCACCAAAGGTCAGATAGATAATGATCTCATATTAAAATCTTTTGCCGATTAGCATTCAAATCCACACGATAATAGATTTGCAGTCAACTCTTCCAGGGACGTCCCTCTATTAGGACATGTTATAATGTATACAATAAGAAATCAACCGTGCCAGTAATTTGTTTTGGCTTTCAGTCAAAACTGTCTGAAACATACGCCATATAACTAAACAAAACGTATAAATAAATATAATGAAAATATTCTAAATATCAATTTGACCATTAGGATTTAGATAACTTTGTAAAAAAATTAGAAGGGATATAGAACTGATTCACATTTCTTAGCAATATGTGTCACACCGAATTGAACAAAATCTGATATTATAGCTCTTTTTCAGATAACTGGAAAAATAACGGCCATTACATTTATGTGCTTAGTTTCAAGTAGGCATAAATTGTATTATTAAGGTATCAACTACAAAGATATTATTTAATAAAAGTGCATTGCTTGTCATGACTTGGTCATTAGTACTTCTGTCAAAAATGTCAAAAAATAAATATTTAGTCGAAGAACACATGGTAATATAAAATGCAATTTTTATTTTCATTAATTATGAAATAAATACAACTAAATCATTGAGTTTATGCAACCAGATTTGAAGCCCTTATTTTTTTCCATTTATCTGAAAAAGAGCCATATTAATCTGACATATCAAGAGACATGATTTTGCTATAGATTGCATAGAAATCGTAACGACTTTATATTACATATTCTGGTTTTAATCACGTTTGAACAAGTAATACAACCATTTCTCTACCCTCGAAATCCAAAACATTCGACATGGGTCGATGTTATTTATAGTCCATGTCATTTTAAGTTTAAATCAAAGAACAATTAACGCGTGATTCAGTTAGATAACAATACTAAAATTGCGTCAATGGCTTATAAATGACATAGTTATGAATAAGTATCTCGCATTACGCTTTACAATTTAACTACTGGCAGGTCCCTTGATTGAACACTTAGCAATATGTCTCGAACAATGCCATTATATTATATATATATATTTTAATCATATATGATCCTTGGCTTAGAGTGGAAAATGAACATATAGGTCTTAAATGATAATAACTTCGTGTATATATGTGAACTTAACTGTTTATTTAATCTGGACTGATTGGTCCCAATTAATCATTTTTATTATGCAAGACTATATCTTGTGTCATTTTGGATTTGCGATGAACACAATCAATCAAGTTTAGTGAATTTTCAATGCATTATATGTGTATGCTTGCTTGTTCTGAAAATCCATGCGTTTGATCTGTCTACAATTGATAGCAAATCCGAGGATCAACATTTCGAGTCGACAGATAATGAAATACTGGTACAAGCTGATAGAAATATCATTCAAATGTACATATAACGTTCATGTTTGTAGTTTAATCCAGATTAAATAACAATAGTGTTCAGCACATCTAAGACGTCTGTTCAAACAACTTCTCCTTATTATCTCTCCTTCACAATATACCCGTCTGTATCTGTCTTTATCTTCCCATATCTTCTCTTCTCTCTGTGCATGCCTGCCTCCCCACTTACCCTGCACGCCCGCTCGGGCTTCCACCGGCTCAGCCAGCCCAACCTGTACTTTAGGGAATCAGCATATTGTCCAGAAATTTTAAAATTAACTACTGAACAAAATTCGAGGACATTAGCGTTTGTTTATTTTCTAATCGCAAGGAGTATACGTCGAATTGAATGAAATAATTTAATTTTAAATATCGCAGTCATGATCTATATCTACTTTTTTATGTACACAATCAGATTATTTGTAAATCGATTCAACACAAGCAAATATTAAACCTTCCTCATGTAGCTTACATTTCTTGTCATTTTGAGCATCATCAATAAAAACCGCGCGGGCAGCAAATCAGCATACTTTCTTATGCAAACTACCAATAAACACACTCAAGACTGTCGTAAACGTGTCGTCAGCTTGTATATTATTCATGTTTTATCAAATATTTAATGTTTCCGTTTTAATAAATATGCAAGATGTTTCATCACAAATTCAAATATGTCTGCTCGTGGGGAAGTGAATATTAACTTACACTGAGAGTTAATCTATTGCGTTCAAACGAGTTTCTATAAAATCAGTCAGTTATGTTCATTTTCTTTTAATATACACAACTGTGCGATAAATGGTTCTTAACCAGTCTGTCTCCACTTGTTATATAAAACGGTTGAGCAATAAGTGCAGGAAAGGAAAACTGGTATTCAGATGAGCATTTATGTACTTGCTATTATTGCAACTACTACAGGGCGGCAAAAATAGACTTCTAGTTAGCCAAGTTGGATCTTCTCCAAACGTATTTCTGCAAGACTTAAAGAAGGAAGCATAATACACTTTGATCAAGAGATATAAAGAGTCAGATGATTGGGCTTAATATTTTGAGCAATTTTACACACAAAACGCAAACAGTTTGATTTGGATAACAGAAGGGCTACTGAACAGAAATTAATGGGTTGCATGTTGCTTATGAACGAAACAGTTGTTATCTCTCCTGACCATGTTAAGGGAGCAACCAACTGATGATGTGATGGACTTTTGCAAAAGCACCTGATTTTACGCAGTTATGTAAGTCAAGTATTTAACTATTGTAACTATTCACCATGGATGCAAACACGCAATAAAAAGCAGAGTTGAAACTGATAACTATTAAGCTATAACATCTGTGATTTTGACAGTGTTTGAGGAGATTATCTTTTATCTCAAAGGACGAATGATCGAGAAGCAATGTGTTTTTCATGACAGGCTCGTGTGTTCGTTCTTCGAGATATCTTCAATACGTAAATGAAAATCGATAAAAAATGTACGTATCTTTCATAGACGTAAGGCGAGCGTTCAAGTGTACAAACCAGAGAAGTGACTTGCTGCGTATGTTTCCAACGCCTTTTATTATGCTGGTTCAACATAGGATAAGCAACGTGTCATGGCGACAAAAGTTCTGCTATTTACGCATTAATGGAAATATATCATGAGTATTCAAATTTATGGAGACGAGACACGAATACAGTCCTTAGAATTCTGCCAACGATACTTTGAGAGAAATATGATAAAGTGTTAATCTTAAGAAAGAACAGTATGAAGGAAATCCGTCAGTATATTCAGAATGTAGTTGTATGTATCTATAAACCATCTTACCAAGTAAGTGAAAATACTGCGTGTTTTAAATCAAGAGGAATCCTAGCAGGAATTAATCAAAAGACGCACAGGTTTTAGCAATGAGAAGGATATACAATTCAATTGTCATCCCAAAAAAGATCTCATAACTGTTTTAAAGTATACTGTGCATACCTGCAATCATAGAAAAATGAAGTTATTTGCTTTCGGTTATTTTGGTAGATTTCAAAGAAAACCATTATTGAGTAACTGTCTTTCTTTGGATAACTGTGTCGACTCCAAGTCAGATATATGACAATACAGATTGTAAAATACTGATTGATGCGCTTTCTTAACCAGATTGGTGCTCTACCTAAAAACCTTGATAGGTGATCAAATGTCCTTATCTCAGATGCATATGGACTTCATGTTAAACACAGCTATCCGGAGCACATATGTGGCAGTTTTCCCTCACTTTCTTACAAGTTTGACCTGAATGCAAAAATAAAGCCGCTAAAGTAATTTGCACCAGACGCCCTAATCAAACGTGTGTATCAGGCGATAAAGCAATCAAGCAAACAGACACGACTTCAACAATCAATGGAACAATATTGTTGTTGTCTACTATAATTATGTTTTCGTTGTTGCTGCTGCTAATCGTGGAAATTATGACGGTGATGTTGGTGAAAGTGATGGTGATATTGATGGTGATAATGTTCATGATTTTGATCATGATAATGATATGATGCGATAATGTGACGTGAGGAAGATATTTATGATAAAGATGATTGTGATGATAAACGTAACACGTCGGTTCTCTATTGCATAATATTTTTCTCATTAACATTCAACTTACAGATAATTAGATCCTGTTAGGGTAACCCTAAGTACATATATAGTAACAGCGACATAAACAGTGATTGTGTCAGATGGTTTAAAAAGTTGACATAAGCGATGCATAGTCTGGAGTTATATCGTTTCAAGACAAAATTTGACAGTAAATACCAAAAGAAATCCTAACCCGTTATTGCGTTTCGCTTATCGCAATAAGTCTGCTACGAGAAAATAGATTTAGTTGATATGATAATTTAATAAGAGAATCAAATCCTGGAACGTAAAAGTCATCTATAACCTGTTAAGCGTATGCCGTTGTCTTCACTTTGCATGCAATTTTCCTCAAGATAAAGCAATTTTTTACGTGTTTAGATGTTTGGCATTCATTAAACAAGCAAACAAAACGAGCTCAACGAGGTAACGCCCTAAAACTTGACAACTTTATTTAAAGATTATAAATATTATCAAAAAAGCATTTCTAATTAAAACTGTAAGATTAATTAAATGCAATATATTTCAATTTGTAATGAAATGCAATTAACAAAAGCAAATAGCTTAACCATTGAATTTCTAGAACGAATATCTAAATTAAAAAACAACAACACTTCACATGCCTTTTGAATGCTATTAAAGTGCCCATTCTTCTTATTACTTATGTGTTATTGAAAATTAGAGAAGCTTTGTTGTGTACGTATAGATAATTAGATAATTTGGTCACCGTGATATTTAAGGTGCTTCAATTAGGCCGTTATTGTATACAAGCACAAACGCTAAACTTTTCTCTAAAGAAACAGCACCTATATCTTATCATCATAAACTCCTATTCGACTATGTTGCATATATGGTAATAATGTCGCCCACAAAAGTTCAATTTTATCTCTATAGATAGTATCTATGTTATTTCATTTTTTTAACATTATTTGTAGTAGGGTAAAGCAGAAATGATTCATCAAGAACCTACGAGCTACAGTCGACAACAAACTTACACACTTGGCAGCATAAAATTGAGTACGGTACATGTACATGTACTTGCGAGTCTCCACCTATCAGGGGTTTTAAACTATTTCACAAAGTATAAAATGGCACCTCTCTTTATGTGAATCGGTTGTTAACTTATAAATGATCTTTAGTCATAGAAGATTAAACAATACAATATCTTAGCAATATAGTCTATATTATCGAGCTAATATATGTTTCAGATAACATGGATATGGTCGGTTAACAACAGTGTTTGTATTTCTGCTTACTAGGAAACGCGTTTGTTTTTGTCAGTAATTGCAGAATGATTCTTCCTTTCTACAAATAAGTTCGTTAATGTGAATCTTTTTTGAAAGTCAATGACGATTTAAACTATGCATTTGTTTACCCAGCTGACAAATAAACCCTAAATATATAATATATATATTATAATTCAGAATAGCAATATTCTATTGTAAATCAACATGAAGAATTTGTGTGTTCAAATGATAAGTAAATGAAGACAATTTCTTTATGCAATATTCACTCATTTGAAATGCCACAACTTGAAGATCGTTTTATCTTTGTGTTTTCAATTGTTTTTCTTACTCCTACTTCATTTTATATCACAGTGCTATTGTTATTGAATATTAATTCTATAGCGATTACCAAAATTTACCATGCGTCAAGTTAATTTGCACTGCATCTGTGTTTTTTTGCCTGGCAATACTAAACGAACTCCCTATATGGCTATATTACTTTGGATCCATGTAGCTAATAATATTTCTCATTAGGTTCGCCAATTTTGTCCAAGCGCACGCCATATCATCACACATTGTGTAAATTATTATTGATTGACATTGTTATAGGCAGACCAAAATATGTTACCAATTTCATTAGAATGTTTATAACTCATGTTAATAAATTGCTCAATATTTTCGTTATAACATCTTTGTCAAACTTGTTCATCATATAATGTAATGCTTTTGACACTTCACGTGTCAGAATGACTATGAACTTAATGTAAGACTAAAGCCATTGTTTCTGTAAAACTTGAAGTGTGTACAATCATTAAATACGATGTTAATGTTTTTTCTAGGATTGAAGTAATGTGTTTAATCGACAATGAGTGCTTATCTCATCTGGATTTAGTGCTCCCAGTTTAAATATATTTTAATATGTACGATTGTGTTTTTGTGTCCATTTTTGTATATGCGGTGAACTTTTATATATATTTGTTTTATATAATATTTTGTCTGAAACTGTTTTCAGTATGTAAGTTACCAATTGATAACCAGCTTAATGTTAGTCGACTTTTCTTAGCGACAGAAGTTGATAAAGTAAATACGGCAGTATACGTTTAAGATACTCCTCACTCAATCTCATTAAAATCACATCCTAACTTTCGCTTCATTACTTTCCGCTGGTTAAGATCTGATAAAATCCCGATAAAGGTCGCCTCGAAGTGACCTTTAAGTTATAAATATTAATGAGCCGATGACGTCAAACTTGACCAATCAGAAACCTCGTCATACCGCGGTATCCTTGTCAAACAGCGACAAACACATCACTACCCTTTTCCTATTCTGAAGGCGTTCTTCATTGATTCAATTTTTTTAACTGTTTTTGAGTGTGTTTGCTCTCACTACCCGTTATCAGAACCTGGAGAAATAACATCCCGCAAAAACAACACCGATCAACTAACGAATGTAATTTCTTTGGCGTTTGTTTTACTGGATCGCAAATGTCAATGGGGGCTGCCATCTTGAATGTTGGTTACTTTTGCCAGTAGAGCACAACAGCTTGTACGAGCGTATATATCTTCGTTCATTTAAAATACCAATTATTAGTTAAAACATTTAAATTAAAAAATGAGCGACTTAACATGCCATTAGTTAAACGGTAAGAAAGTTATAAAACAGATACTATATTCATAATATTTTAATACATTTTCCATATTTTTTACTGATCTGATTGACAACGTCTGTAATTGAATCTTGTGTTGCCATTAATGTTTGTCTGAAGTCCTTGAAAATCTGTTTTGATAAATCAGGACAATCAGGTATGTTGGATTTATCACTAACTGATACATGCTTTATTGACATTTTCGTTATAAATCTTAAGTTAGTTAAATAGTTTCCTTATTTCAAGGGCAAATTTGATTACCCTCAAGTTTAAGATTCCCTATAAAAATCAATATTTGCTAAAGTAGATAATCACGTTATGAACTGGTATGCTTATGTAAAAACAGTGACAAAATGGCGGTTTCCTAAATATGCTCTTTGTTAAACTTGTCTGTACATCTCAACTTTAACAAAACGTATACTATACATTGGAGTATACAGTGTTTGACTGGCTTCTCCAAACAGATTTTTTTTAATCTTGGAACGTCTTAAAGATTGAATGTTTGTGCAGCTTAATTCAATAGTTTATAACAAGCTTACAGCCAAAAACATCTCTTTGATAATGCAAATGCATAAACCATATACGAAAAGAATTACTCTTTCGTTCTCTCTCCACTCTCTCCACACTCTTCCTCTCTATATATAATTTTATCTGACCATTTTGCGGTTTGTTGTTTTATTATTAAGGTTTTATAATAAAATATAAACCTTAGCCTTGTCCATTTATTTTCTCCATATTTAAAAAAAATTGTATTGAATGTTTTGCGAAATTAGGAATTCACACCCTTACTTCTGTTTTCACCCCTTTGCCATTGTTAGCCCCTTTTTGCCGACTGGCCGTTTCAAGGCGGAATCTGATGGGTTTTCTTTATTTTATAAAATGTTCCGTAACAGTTTGGTTGAAATCTTTACATCTGACTAGCATGTGAATACCTTTGTCATGCTCCTTTTTAAATTTAAAGATATGTTGCAATACTCATAGGACCTTGTCATATTTTCTTATTATTATTGGCGAACTTCAACACAGAACCTGGTCCTCTTTATAATAACATTTAATTCTCATTTTTAATGCCTGATATTAGCTGTAGTAGTGATTGTTATTAGGACTCTCCAATTTTAATTGTTCCAAAGGATCCAAAAAGTAGACAACTTTACTGAAGCAAAATATTCAACGGCTATGTACGCTTTATGAAAGAGTATCTGCACACTGATTAGCAAATTTAAAAATTGCGGTCATCGCATTGAATGTTCACATATTTGTCGTATTTTGATTTTGATTTTTTTACCGTGTGATAAACAGCTTTTATAAAGAATACAATTAAAATATAATAATTAACATTTACGTTGGTTACACTGTGTCTTCTTTATTTATCTCTATCACAATATTTATCATTTACTAAAGGAAATATACTTTTTATAATGTTTCCTTATTCATGCAATAGACTTGAAACGGTGGTTAAAAGTTTCTTCCAGGATGTTAGTTATTCATTTTTTTAATAAGGTTAGTTATTCTTCGCTAAAAGCGTACATTTTGAGAAAGTTTTCATTAATATATTTCCATTCATAAGCCCTTATAACACTAAAGCCAGAGTATCAGTATGTGTCGACAGATTAGCCTCGCTCAGTCAAACACGATACATGACATGCATATGATTTATTTCTATTGAATATCATATAGAATATGATCTGACTTATAGAAAGTTTGGGTAACGGCAGCAATCTTTGCCAGGAAAAGTTTTGGGAACGACAGCAATCTTTAGGAAATGTATTGGTCCTTTGATTGTGTAAGGGACAGTTTGAATGGGAACCTGGATAGATTGAAAAAGAGCCCGGCATTGGATGCTTTGTAGTAAACACCCATCACAATGGCAACAAAACTTTTAATATGAAAATACAAAAACTTTCTGATCATTGGCTGCAAAGATTTTTTCTGATGATATTTGTCTAAACTATCTGACTATATGTGTGCATGTACTTAATTCTAAATAAGAACAGACGCCTGTCGGACGAACACAATGTTTTGAAAAATTGTAGACATGGCTTTATATTATTTTGCAAAGTTCGGTTCAGATAGTACACGATCTATTTGATTTTTGGCATTTTCCTTAAATATAAGAAATACTATCTGCTAGCTTTCACTTTCAATGCTTATATGTTTGTACTGCTAATGCAATATGCAAACTGTATATTTTCGATGCTAGTGCTTGAAAGTTCTGATATAGAAAACAAAATATCTGGCGCACGAGCTATGTACATTATGTGATAAAGTGGTGTTTATAGTGTTTAAATAACTGATTCCTGAAATACCGAATATCATTGACACGAAATGTTAATCCGTGTCAATAGCGAAATATATACATAGGTGACTTTCTGCGTTATCTTTACCCAATGAAGAAATCGTCATTAGTAGGGTTCAATAAATACATTGATAAAAAGTCTTCAATTAAAATTTTGTCAGAAGGTTCTTTACGACTGTCACTTTGGCGTAAAAACTATGGCTAGAATTTAAATAATGAATTACATTTCAAACTTTGGAGCTTAGTTAAGAGACATTTTATTTGAATAACCAAGTAGTAGGTGCAACGTGAGAAAAAGTTGCAATCAATCACCATTGCCTTTTTATTTTATAATAAACAAACATCGCATAAACTCTTTGTCACGTTTTGAGTTAATCAATGTTGCATCTGTATAAAATGATTTTCTTTTGATATATGACGACAGGCATTCACAAACCAACGTAATTTTCCAATGTATTTATAAACTTTCGCAGTCCGGAGCTTCCAAGTCCAAATAATAATAAACATGATTGCAGGTTATAGTGAAAAGTGTCACATCCGACCTGGATGACTAATCGACAAAAATAAAGCATCTACTTGTATATAAAACGATTTTTGAAATGCGTAATTTCTGCATGTTTTGTTAACCTCATTTGTAGAAGATAAACATCCCCAATATGTTTATTGTTTTATTGTTTACAAGTTCTCCCTAGAAAAAAAAATGTGTCCAAATGTTGCTGCTTACTTTATAAACTGAATTTTTATTTTTTAAAAAATTATGTTTTTATCGTCTTATCCCAATTTAATACATTACACCAATTTTGCAACAATTTTAAAACAATGACGCTAAATTAAAAAGTAAATGTGACTTAACGGCTTAATTTATGTTCGAACATGGGATATGCCAATATCAGGATCAAGTGTTTACAAACTTCTTAACTTTCTCTATTTGCAATGCCAATTTCTTTATTGATTAAAGTTCCAGATACCTCGCTAATAGTATTTTATGGCAGGATCGGTCCATAAATTCTTGCCACGTTTACACCAGTGATAAACCAGTGATAAACCAGCATAAACGTAATTGAATATGATAAAGCACTGCTAAATTTCGTATAAAACTCACAGTGAAAGCTTTGTTGGACAAGCATAGGAAATAAGAATTTACTTTCTGACAAACGTAGAGGTGGTGCACTTTTACAGTGTATCAAAGTTTTGTTTAATATTGGGTATTTTGTTCATCAATCCAGTCCTTGTAATCATAAAATAGAAACTTCACTGCTAATGTAAACATACAAAAAGTCGGTTTCTTCCAATTAGGAACACTTCAAACTACTTAAAACAAGGTTTTAAATGCACATTGTTCTTTCAGATACATGTGTCTAAACAACTTAATCGCTAATAAAGACGTTAACACCGTTTTGGTGTGCTTGTTTAGCAACAGTTTTTATTTAGGTCAATGTGCACTGACCGAACCAATAACTTTAATTATGTACAAACTTAATGTTTTTCTACAGGAAGTAAACACGTGAAAAGAAAGGCAAACATGCCACAAATGTCAAAGCAGCTTCATAGCATCCCAAAATATTTTTCTTTGCACATAAGGAACCACTCAGTAGAAGCCTAAAACAAATGTAAAAACAAATTCAAAGAACAGGGGTTCACTAGGTTCCGGATTTAGACAAACTTTCTAACAATGACTTATTGACACATCATTTGTCAACATGAAGTTTTACCAAAGAAATAATTGGTTGTGCTTTGTTTACATTGATAACAATCATCTGCTTGATACTATCTCCCAATTATACGCAGCATTTGAGATTAAAACTAGAATATTAGTAAGTTTACCGTACATAAAAACGTTTTGGAGATCACAAGTTACATGATTGTTTAACATCGCACAAGTCTTAGATTGATAAACACACACTGATTATGAAAGTGTAGCATATTAAGATAAACTAGTAGAGTCACTTAAATGCATCCGTAAAACCCGTTTGATAACTACCATTTGCATACAAATATAATTTAAGGGAACTAGCACGAGATAACTGTGTAAGAGATAAACAGTGACAATACAACACAAATATTCATCCCTAATTATACAACAAGTACCACTGGGACAACAGATAAATAGAAGGCTACTTGCTTCCGTAATTGTGGCATTCGATAGTTTAATATACATGTCATTATCTCTTATCACCTTCATTTGTAATGAGAGGTGGGGGCGGGTGTTAAATCCGGCATGATTTTTGCATAAACCCGTATTCATATACAAATCCACAAACACAAAAATATCATAGCTGTATGTTCATAAGCACAGGTTATATGATAATTGTATAAGCTTTCTTATTTAGTTGCATCATTTTTATATCTATATAACTGCTTATGGCAGGGTTAGAACAAGGCTGTAATAACCTCCTTATACACCAATAAATATGACGTAGCTTGCACAGAAGAACGATTGTAATTTTACTATTCCTATAACGGTATTACAGTGTTACCAATATTATCATTAGTTATTGTATCAAGTATTGTGTAGGAAAAATTAAATGACGTTCTTTAATGGTAACTAGGAACCCTCTCTCTTACGATGACAGTTAATTAACTACTCCCATATTGAAGTTAATTTTGCAATATATCATAAAATAATTCAAATAATATGAGGTATAGCACAGCTTGTACAGCTATCCCAATAACGGCCGTCATATTCTACAAAAAAGGGGGAAAAAGATAATGTTCACTTGGATTGTATCATGCTGTGCTACTTAATTTGTGAATCTTTTAAGCAAGAATACTTCAGGGTTTTGCTTTAAAAGTAGTAGTCAAAAGACTTTTTTCTTTTTCCTTTCAGGTGTCATGTCATACCTAAATATTCTTATAATCAGTGACAAATAATAATCATGCACTTGATACATAGATATACGACGATAGTTTTTAACATTTCTTTTATTATAATTGTAACAAAAACAACACAATAATGCCAACAATGTGCTTACGCTGTTGTTGTTTTTTAAATGTCATGGTAACTCATCCTTCCTTTACGTTGGTTTGAAAAGAAGGATATGTAATATAAGACCTCACAATAGTCTTAGACTGTATACAATGCTCAATAAATGTTATCGATAATGACACACATGCAGGTTTATTTAACAACAAAACCCCCCTTTAATCAACCCTGACACAATTCTTTAGTAAATGACATTTCAGCGTTATTAATAATAAAATAAGGTGTACGATATATAAGTTCAAGTTTGCACCGCAGCAATTAGCACTAGCAGCAGGTTAAAATGGGATAGGGATTGGGATTAGCCGGCATTTTTGCAGATACTGCGCAGCGACATTTCTATCATTATAGCACAGGGGCACTTATGAGGTGCCCAGGGACTGAACCCGGCCGGTCCATTATACTGACACCGACGAGTCAGGCGTAATGCTGTCCCTTTTTGCCCCGAGCGTTAGGAGGGAAGCCACTACTACCAACTTTAAAGTCTTTGGTTTGACCCGGCCGGGGTTCGAACCCACGACCTCCCGATCCACAAGCCGACGCTCTACCACCTGAGCTATTGAGGTTAAAATGCAGATGGAAGTATCTGACTGGGAATCAAGTTGTGACATCTAATCATTTATCATTTATATCCCATATGACGTTGTCAAATTGTATGTTAATACAGATGTTGCCAATGTATGCTTTTCCGACAGATTGTTATATCGAACCTAAACACGAACGTTCTATGACCAGACACATTATCTCTCATTAAAAGCTCTCATTATATTAAGATAAAGCCACAAATTTCAAGCGGTGTTGTCGTTCAAATACACCATTTTAATTCCATTCCGGATCTAAATCAGAAAGCGTTAACATCAACCACAGTTCTTAGTTTACAAGATCAGTAACACACTCATTATAATTTCAAATGAACCAATACTCCATTTACACGCATTGCTTTGCAATATATGGGCAAATAAGTTGAATTTATGGGGGAAATTATTACACGTTTTGTCTATAAGTTTGTTTTGATTTTAAATAATTTCATATTAATTTCATAATTTTGCTATTTTTTACCTCATGGTCATTCTAAAACTGTTTAAGAGACAAGTAAAGCACGCGTATAGTCGGATTAACAAATTCTAGTCGAGTCGAGGAATAATCATTATTTTAGTACTAGAATGGCTTTTCTCATTTTCTGCAAACCACTAATATGTTTCAGCAAGGTTTGTTTTCAATAAATGATGGTTTAGCACCAAGACAATAATTATGTTAAAAGACCAATTAACATATAAACGATTTAAATACACAATCCGAGAACAACCGAAATTAATATGGCGAAAACTTTCAAGTGCATTAGAAATACAGAATTTGATAAAGTTGATATTAAAACAAATTTTTATCACTTATGGCATGATGCTCTAGTGACATTTAAATACAGATAGAAAAACACAAATAAACGTGTTTCCATCAAATGAGTAGAAAAGAGGTTTAAAAACCGAATGTTGAGGTCCCTACCCTTTAATATTGTACACATTCGTGGAACAGTGTGGAAAATGGTATTAAGACTTTTTCTTTTATGGGCTTTCGAGATACCAAAGCAGAAAAACAATATGTGTCGACTATCTGATTAACCTTTCGCTCGCAAACAAGTAATAATATGTAAATGTCAGTAGATCATATGTTTTATTTGCATATATTTTTTTCTGAAAACTGGTTATGTCGGAAAGACAAAAAAACTTCTAAGGAAATTTAGTGTAACTGTTATCAACCAACGCAGGCAATTATTATTATGTTGCCCTTCATAGGAAAGCTATAACATGATTTGAAAAACAAACAACATCAGTAACAAAATATTTTTAACGTATAATTAGAACAAATACGTAAAATTTCATAGAAACTATCATTAACGATGAGTGACAATACAGGAACGAAATTGGCATTTTCGCAAGAAGTAAATGATATAATTTGATAATTTGATGTGAATGTCTGAAAATCGTTTACATTGATCTTTCATTTGCAAATGAAGGTTTCGATTTTTTTAAAGAGTAGTATTTACATCAAAACAAGTTTTATGAGATAAAATTACCATCTGCTACAGTAAACGCAGTTGAAAAAATAAAATTATTACTTTCTGTCCAATAAAATCGTATCTTATTTGTATATTCACTAAACACAATCGAGGGAAGCACCGGTGAATAAAATATAAGTGAAATTCCAGACTTTCAGCTCAAGAGTTGAGTTAAGTTGTCGGGCAGTTAGATTCGTTCGCATGTTCAAAGTCGCGATGGTGCAAATCTATACAGTTAAAACAAACATAAAACGACCATTTAACTAAGATAGATTTGTTAAAGGATTCAATTATTCGTGTGTATTTTGACACCCTGACATGACAGAAACATACTATGTCAGCCTAACTGTTCAGGACGCCTATAAAGCATCGGATACAGATTTAACATATTGACGTGTTCATAAGGATAAGTATAAAGAAAATTTTATTCATCGCTTAAAGTAAATATGTAACGCAAGTTTGTCAGAGTGTGATTTTTGGTGGATTTTCAAAAGCAGTTAGCAGTACACGGATTAACTGTTGATGAATGTTTCATATATATATATATAAAATTATATATGTTATATATAAAATTATATATGTTATATATATATATATATATATATATATATATATATATATATATATATATATATATATATATATATATATATATATATATATATATATATGTATATATATATATATGTTTATATATATATATATATATTACTCTTTGCTTATATTATAGTAAAAAGTTATAGTTATTTTGTATATACATGTAGATAATTTTTGTGGGGTCTTGTGCCTTCGGTTATTCGTTTTTCTGTCGTTGATGATCCTACGATTGCAACTATTTTATTCGTGTTTTTGTCCATTCAAGTTCATGATAACGGGACATCGTATTCGAAGAAAAGAAGTACTGATTAACTTATTAAGCTCGATGTCAATAGATTTACATGTAACTCTTTAAGCTATAAATTTTAAGTTATAATAAATCGAAAATACAGAACTTATTAAAGGCATTGGTTTCAAGAATGTTGATTGAAACATGAAAGGCAAAATCGCATGACTTGTCGCGTTTTATTGCTCCATGTTTGTACATTTGTAGTAACAATAAAAGGTAGCCGTCACGTGTACCTTTCTGAGCGTTTCCAACTCTACACTTCAGAGACACAACAAAGGTAATATTGCGTAACTGAAGTGGAAGAAGTAGGAGTAGAAGAAACATAATCATGCTGGGAGTTAATATGGCATAGTTTATTTGTAGGATAAGAAAGAAGATAATGTTATACAGATATTATGGCGTTTCTAGCAGAAGACGGAAAATTATGTTATTATGGCGCAGCTTTAGTATATTTACTTGTTTTTATAGCTCGTATTATTTATATGAACGTGTTACTCAAATTTCAGCCGTTTGCTGCTGTGTTTTACAATTCCTTATAGTCTTAAATGAATACACACTGTAGGCATGCAAACCTTTTTCAAATTATACCTATTACATGTCTTCGCACATATATGACACATTATATAAATATCACATCCCTCAGATATTGATAGAATAGAATATTAACCCAAGACAAGTAATGCCAACTGAGGCATTCTATAATGCTCTGATGGATGTGGAATTTATTGTGTTTTACCGGACATCACAATTTAATCATCCAAAAACACATTGCTAGTGGTTAGAATAAACAACAACAGGAAACAACAATAGAACAACGATTTTTGTCCCAATTAATCTGTAACAGTTATTTATATAGAAATATACTTTAAAGAGATTATTTATCTAAATCATATGATTTTGTGCCCTGTTTAAAGACGACAAGGCAAGATGGACCATGTCAGTTAATTGAATCCATGTATGCCTGAAAAGGTGGCAGTAAAAGCAACTGAATAAAAATCCATTTGTGGGTTGGTTTAATTAAATATTTTTCTATAGTAAAATTCTTTACTGACTTCAAAAGCTCGACCTAAGGCAATTATTCCTTCTGGTACAGAATAAACGGTGTAAATTGTTGATTGTGTATTGTATTGGTGTATTCTGGTGTCGTCTGCTTCACCCCCTGTTAGTTTTAAAAAAATTGTTTACAAAACATCAATGCAATCAGTTAATGTCATTTATTATATTAAGTGTCTAAACCATATATAACATGGACTTCATGCAAACATTGTATGCTCATATGTATACGTGATATTGCCTGCGATGAATCACACTATCAAGGAAATGGATACTACTATAAATTGGTGTTAAAATATCTCTCTCGCTCTCTCTCTCTCTCTCTCTCTCGCGCTCACACACACACACACACACACACACACACACACACACACACACACACACACACACACACACACACACACACACACACACACACACACACACACACACACACACACACACACACTCTCTCTCTCTCTCTCTCAAACTCACACAGCACACACACACTTTCTCTTTCAGTCTCTCACTCTGGCTTTAACTAAATCTATCTGTACGTTAAACATTATTCTGTTTTGTCAGAATTATGTTGAGGGTTTTAAATTCGGAGCTATTAATTTTCTTAAAACCTTTATAAAAAAATATTTTTAAATTAATAATAAAATAAAAATAAATATACATTAAACAATTTCTTATTATTTTAACTAGACAGGGAATGATCTTAGATGTATGTGGTCATTGGCTTGGAACATACATCCAAGTAGAATGTGTAAATGCAATCACACATCGAGCTAATACTTAAATTATCTCATTATATTATGTTATATCATTTATTGCATTCGATGTCAATATTGAATGGATCATGAAAGGTCACACATACAGTTACAAACTAGCACCTTATAGTATAAGTGAGAACCTCTATAAGGCTGTCATCAACAGCAGGCCCAATATAACATCAAAGGCAAAGGGATAACATCGGATGAATAAAGGAGTCTTAAGCTTGGAATATTGCTAGTGTGTTAATGCATGTGAAATTGGCTTTCACTGTTCGCCCTCCATCCAAGGTTAAATATAACAACAAGATGACAAATCACAACAGAAAGGATTACATTTGATGTAATTGCACTGTTAGTTTTCATCCTGACTCAATTAACTATTTCACTATTTATTCGATTAAATGAAGCTGTGTCCAGCCAGACCAACCCCACCTCCTTACCTTTCTCCAACCCCTTAACCTCCTATCGCGAAGCCAAATAAGGCTACATTCTCATTTGAAAAGTCTTTAATTATTACACTAACGCAGATTAAAGCTAATATAAAAGCAAAAGATGTCGGTAGTTTTAGTATATGTTAAAAACGTGTTAGTCTTTGCTTTAATGACAATTAGTACTCGTGTGTATGATTTACATATTGATGCATATACTCACTACTTTATCATTTGATGTTTCATGAGTAAATTAGTTCATTGCGATTATGATGCTATAAAAAGGCTTTGCAACCATTGATTACGTGTTTTTGCAGCCCACACCGGCAATAAATCAATTGCAATTCCTTCCAGTTAACAATTTAAATACAAATTCATCCAATGTCTATTTTGTCATTTTTTTAGAAAAGATTAACGATTATTTTATTATTATTAAAAATCATATGTTACTTATTCAGAAGTTGTAAGCAATACTAATTGCCATAGTCTCCGGTATTCTAAGCATACCCTTTGAATGATTCATTATAAATAATACCATTGGGAACAAGCCATTAAGATTGACAGGTCTGTGAATGAGTATTTTCTATAGTAGAAATAACCTCCTGCCTTAGCTAACATGCTCAAGATATTTTGCTGAATATCTGTTTACAACTGACAATGCTGATTTGATATGTTTTGTTGGAAAAGCAAATAGAAGCATGTATACACGTATAGGAAAACTAATCTATGATTAATAGTCAAGAATCGTTATTGCAAACAATTAATGTTCTGTTGCAAAGAAAGGAATGATTCTGCAATATTATAAGGAGTAATCATAATATTTTTTGTTTATTTATACAGTAGAATGTTCTTTGCATTGTTAACAAATAAGGATGTGTTTGTTGTATGTTGTTGAGTTTTATTGCAACAGCACACGTCCATTAGAGGAAGATACACAAGCGTCGTACTAGGTTTTCACTTCAACCGAAACTCGAACTTACTCCGATGAGTTTAAACTCTAATATTTTAATTTCGAGATATATTAATGTAGCTTTCATGTGTGTTGTAGGGACGACAATGTTCTTCTTATTTCATATTTTGTGAATATGCATACATCATTTGCAAAGTTAAGAAATCTTCGGAAATTCTATATTTAGCTTTAAAACTTCAACAAAGACCGCTCTTTTGGTCGAGCAATGGAAAATGAAAATATTGTTGTTAATATATCATATCTTTAGATTCAATGTCCTTACAATTTCTTTGCTTTGTGCTTATAATAACATAAAAAACTCTCAAACGAATTGAGAAGGTTTTTTAGTCGAACACTTTCATATTTGGCTTAAACAGTTCCCTGAAGCTTGAGGCATTATTGTTTAACAAGGGTAACAATAAGCACACAGGCAAGTGTTTAAGATGGCTCGTTATAACTCTCAACCTCTGAGGTCTTTTGTCGTTTATAATATATTATAACAAAGAACACATTACTGAAGCTAGACATTGATTGTTGCATGATCCGAAAAACTATTTGCTGGCTTTCACGCGTTACAATCCCTGGTCGATGTCATTAGCTGTATGATTAACTTATTGATTTACGTTGAAATGTCAGTTCCAGAGATACATGCTTAATAACAGACATAACATTATCTTTCATTTGGTTTATATAGGCATGAATTCGTTTATTTATTTATTTTTATATTTATTCTTTTTTATAACCCTTACGTGACATTGGCTTTTTTGTTTGGTATGGGTTAAAGTTCAGACCAGATTTTAAGTAAGTAAACTCGTTAAATAATGAATAATGCAGTACATTTCTTTAGCGAATAATTACAATGACATTACCATAATAAGATTTTCTAAACTGCCTATTCGGGGAATGTATAAGTTTTAAAACAATTTAGAGCAATTCCTTTCAGTTAAATACGCTTTTACGAAAGTAATTGTTATGTATTGTTTGCATTTTAAAACATTTTTATCTTCAGTTCTAGAATGATTATTATAAAATTATAACGAATTTTACAAAACTATGCCGTTTTTCATATATTTGAAAGCATTTTGAATAAAACAAGAATCATGTTACTGGGACTTAGATTAAGAGTATATTATCTTTTTTTTTGTTTTTGTTTTTTTGTTTTATTTATAATTCGCACCGGGACAGGTCATTTAGTCGACGTATTGTAGTTACCTAACGAGAATTTCCGCAGAAAATTGCCAAAGCAATATCTAGATGGTATGATTAGTTAAAACATAACGTTATAGGTCAAGTCATGTGTACGTCTACAAAGTGTTTGTTTTATCACGCTCAACAATGCAGTTTGTTAATTGCAATTTGAACTTTGCATTTTTGTTAGACATTGTCTTTTGCACATTTGCACATCTTTTTATCTCTTCATTTGCACGTAAATGTTCTATTTATATACAAGTTTTATGTAGAAATTCTGACTTCAAGTTTTATCATTAACAAATAAATATTGTTATCTTCAAACAGCATTGTTTATTATGAGTATTAAGTTTTTTTTAAACACTTTTACTAAATTGAACTGACACTACATAACTACATCATATTAAATAACCCTACTTGATGAACCTTTACAAGGATAAAGCAATAATAACCGTTAACAACCTTTTTTGTCAAACATATACAAATAAACAAAGGTTTTAGTCTGACTTTTTTAATCTAATTAATCGGAATATTCTCTTACCAGGCATGAGTGCAGATTGTTCTGAAATGAACTGAAAATAATTTCAACCGAAAAATACAGAATCCTTAGATTTTCCTGAAGTTGTTCGGCAACTAAATGCAATTGTACTTCAATGTAAAAATGCTTTATTCACAAAGAAGCAGCCATCACAAATATTATTAAAATAAGGGGACCGTCGGCAAGGCTTAAGAATCATAACAATGGTAAAAAATAATAAAGGTGCTATTTAGGGTTAAAATAAATGTTTGACAAGGAAGACATATTTCTGAATTTAACGCATCATTCTGGTTTTAAGGACTTTTATTGGAACTTTCGAATTAACAATTTGTTTTATCTCTAAGTTAAAAATGCAAAAGGCTTTCAAAAGTACATAGATTTGAGATCCTATTTTTTGTTTTCAATATCGCATCTCATCATTTAATAAGCTTTAGAATTACAAGATTATCAAAATATGTCGATATGCTACTGTGGCTATTCATTATTTTGTACTCACATATCACCAGGAAGCACATATAGGGGCTTATATGTCTTTAAATGTTTTCTGTAGATTTTCTGAATAAAGGTGATTTGACGTATTGTAAGGTTGGGAAAGGCAACAATTTCAACAAAAATATAGATTAGCATTTATTTTTATATAAATTTAGAAAAAGGCTTGAAAAAACTACACTTACGCTTTATATTCGACACCGTTTAAATGCCATGTCTACACTGGGGATAACAATCAGACATTTTTGAAATTATTAAAATGCATTTTGTATAATTGCCTTAAAAGATGTAGCAATATTCGTTGTAATAATAGTTTATTAAAAACTAGGTAATTTTCTTGGTAAAATGATCACTGAAACCCATTAAGATTATTTCATGTATATGTACATATCCCTTATTTACTTAGCAATACAAATAGTTCATAAAATAAGTTAAATTAATGTTTATAGCTCAACAAGGCTAAAGTTATTTAAAGTTTTTGACTAGTGGCAGCAATAGGTCACTCATTTAACACATTTTTCGCTTGTCTGATACAAGGACTGGCCTATTGTGGTAGCGATCTACAATCAGTAGACCTTTGCACACACTTTAAATAAAGTTTTTTTGTTAATAATTATATACTAATTTCTACCATTACGACTCGCTTAAGCATTCATCCGGGCTGACAATGCATCAGTATTTGTAAGTCAGTAATTGTAAACGCGAGGTTAGAAAGCTACACTGGTAAATACGATTAGCCTCATATCCTGGTAGGAATTTGTAAAAGTTGAAGTACCAGCATAACGCAGTAGCACAGATCGAATGATAAATTTCAGTGGGTTGTAAAGTGGATTGGAAAGATTTCTTAACTTTCACATGTGTCACCGACTGCATTGCATTAAAGACTAATCAACGTAGTATTTGTGCATTGCGCAGTTGAAGATGGTACTTATGACCTTTGACCTATGGCTTGGACACTTACGCGGTTGCCTTCAACCCTAGAATATTCTTCTCTCAAAAGCGCTACATAAACAGCATCGATCTTATCAATTAAAGACCTGCCAGCTTAAGAAGATGAAACTACACAGCGCTTAGATAAGACACTGAAAGACCAATATAAGGCATAAATGTAAATATAAAAGCTAATATATTACATTGATGTTTTGCTTGTTGTTTTTTTATTTTGTTTTATTGGTTTGTTACGTTACAAAGGTACATCCGACAAGCATTAAAATATTGTGAGTTTAATTGTTGCTGTCTTATTTATGAACAGAGGATTAGTATTAGTTTCTGAACTTGTAACATATAATTATCTGCCAACCGGCAAATTGTGTTTTACCAAGTACAACGTCCAATTAGCCCAACGTGTAAAAAGAATACACCAACATAATCACCATGTTGACTGATTATGGTGGGCCGTGAAGTAGGATCATTTGGATACTAAGCTACTTGTACAACGAAGTTTAGTCGAAGGAAATATATTAGGTACATTGCCAGCTTTACCTAACCGGAAGATGGTTACCGGTTAACCGTTTTAGAAAAGGTGAACCGATCGGTTAATGCTGCCAGAGTACGAGCAGAACATGATAAATGTATTTTATTTTTCTTTAAATGCAACCAACACATTGGATAAATCAGGTCAGTCTATAGCAGTATCAAAGAGTTGTCCAAATTCAATATAAATATTCCGTGTAGTGTTGACATGCGGCTTCACGTTGTTTATACCAGAGCTTCACGTTGTTTATGCCAGAGCTCCGCTTAATTTATGCCGGTGCTCCATGTTGTTTATGTTGGAGCTCCTTTTTATTTAACCTGGAGCTCCACGTTGTTTATACCAGTGTTCTACGTTGTTTGAGCTAGAACTCTATGTTGTTTATGCTGAAGCTCCACCGGAGCTCCACGTTGTTTATGCCGGAGCTCCACTTTCTTTATGCTAGAAGTCCATGCTGTTGATGCCGGAGCTCCACTTTATTTATGCCAGGACTCTATGTTGTTTATGCTGAAGCTCCACCGGAGCTCCACGTTGTTTATGCCGGAGCTCCACTTTCTTTATGCTAGAAGTCCATGCTGTTGATGCCGGAGCTCCACTTTATTTATGCCAGGACTCTGAGTTGTTTATGCTGAAGCTCCACCGAAACTCCACGTTGTTTATGCCGGAGCTCCACTTTCTTGATGCTAGAATTCCATGCTGCTGATGCCGGAGCTCCACTTTATTTATGCCAGGACTCTATGTTGTTTATGCTGAAGCTCCACCAGAGCTCCACGTTGTTTATGCCGGAGCTCCACTTTCTTTATGCTAGAATTCCATGCTGTTGATGCCGGAGTTCCACTTTATTTATGCCGGGGCTCCATATTTTTTATGCCGGAGCTCCACTTTCTTTATGCTAGAATTTTCCATGCTGTTTATGCCGGAGCTCCACCTTGATTATGCCGGAATTCCACGTTGTTTATGCCGCAGTTCAAATTTATTTATGCCGGAGTGGATTTTCGGTCTAATAAACTTTACAACCACAGCCGTAAACTAATCATTTGAGATCTTTTGCAAATATATATATATACTTATTGTAAGTATTTTTGCCAAAGATTTGTTTAATCTGGAATGTACTTTACAGTATTTCTAATAACGGGAAACGTTTGCCTCCTTTCACAACGCATACATCAGCATAAAAGAAGATTTTAAAGACAGAAAACATAATCCACCGAAAGTCTGTTTGTATCATTTGTTTCAATAACTTACAGAATTAAATATCCTTAAATCATCGAACCCTTTAGATATATGATTCTTGAAACATATTATTGAGATTTAAAAAGTAATATCTTAGTTCCGTTTCAGCAAATGTTGAGGTGTACGGTACCTTTGATGTGTTATGTAACATTTTACACCGACTGAGCTAACGCCCTTACACAAACACGTATTTTTCGATACCTACTTAACATCGATTCATGAGAACAGAAACACTAAAATTCCATCGTAAAGAAATCTTCAAGGCATCCCAATATATTTTAATTTGAACATCCGGAACTTGAAGCTTTTTAACAAGTGAATTACCAAACAGAACATGGGTCACAAACTTGGGGTTGAAACAAGAATTTCGAACGACGCTAACCTTAACCTGCATTCATTCACAATAGGTTCACTGTTTTAATTGGAAATATGCTTAATTGTAAAATCTTAAATACCTATACAAGGTTTCAGTGTATTACGTTTTCGAAATGGCCAGAATTAAAATTAATGAGGAAACATGACCTAGAAGCATTTCAACATATACTTAATTTTGAAAAAATAAACATGACAACTGTATTAATATGCAGGCTAAATGTAAACGTTCGAAGAAATCTTTGACGAGTCATTAAGCAAATAGAGCAAACCCAACAGTTACCGCCCTGGGACGGTCAGTCAGCAAAAAGGACCGATAGGGGCGGTTAACCAGTTTTAAAGACCTCTAATCTGGCATTTCCTGAGGTTGCTATCTTGTGCAAGTTATCACAAGAAACTTGATCTATTTGAAACAAACTGTCAAAGCAATGATATATTATTAGAGATAAAAATTGCCATTATTAAAATAGAGTAGTGACGTAATTAGAAAAACTCACGACCACATGGTATTTGGGGGAGAGACAAGTATTTCTATAAGAAGAACTACACAAAATCCTTATCGCAAATGAACTTATATTTTTGAATCAACAATAATATGACTAGAGCAGAAGTGTAAATGGTAAATAACATCTTATTCATGTGTTTATCGAATTATGGGACTAAAGTGCAATGTCCATCAAAGAAAAACAATTTATTATGGGTTTTTACCTTATCATCTTGTGATCTAACATGTTTGCGAAAAAAAGCCCTCCAATATTATATTTCACCGTTTTATAGTAATAAAACCCTATCTTTGAATTGCTTGGTTAAAAACCATCATTTTAAAAGGGACTTGAATATGGAATATCTACACATCTGTCTATCTATGGAGACAGACTATTTGAAGAGATGTGCTGTAAAACAATAGAACATGCAAATATAATTATTGACAAATATAAGCTATACATATCAGTTTTGATTTATGTCTATTAAGTTGATGTCATTATGGCGAAATATAAATCTGAACAGTATCAGCTTTCTTATCACTGAATATTAATTTTAAATAAAGCAAGTTTACACATTTTGTGGACACATAAGTTTAGATAGAAATCATTAAGGGTGCTCAAAAGTAAATCACCATCGGTAATGTAATATCTAATTACGAAATTATCAAAAATATCATTTGAATGCCCGTTTTAGTCTTCAGATATTAGAGTGGTGTTCTTTGTAATGTTGTTGTCGTCGTTTTAAACCAGATAAGCAATACAATAGGCAAAACGACGGATTTGGGTTCTTAAATCTGTTTAGAGAGTTCTAACCTCTTACATCCTAAATAATTTTCTTGTTCGTGAAATAAAGATTACTCCATCAAAGAGCGGTAACTAACATTAGGCACCTGCATCAGGATAACATAATTGAAAACAAAATATCTATCTTAAAGATGAACAATATGTACACGAGATAACCGTATCGACAATCTAACAGTTTTTACAGAGTCATAAAGCATATTAGTTTGAAACAACATTGTCCAATCGATGTCGTATAAATGCAGTCAAAATCGGTAAAATAGTATATAAGTGACAAGAATTTGAAAACCCTGGGACGCATACACTATAACGAAACACGTCATATGTTGGCTTAAGTACCAGATAACTACATAATTGTGTTTTTCAATTACATGTTTGTGTGACAAGACGAATTCTTTGTAATAAAACAGTAAAAAACACAGATCAGAGATGCCTTTCAAATACACCAGTTAAATGTTGTACACGATCAGATCAAAAAGGGCTCACTTTAACTACACTGTTTTCAAGGCCAAGTACAGTTATATTAACAATAAGGTTTCATGCATTGTTACAACCTTCACTTCATTTCACCATTTCCATGTATTGATTTGTTTTGTCCACTCCACAATATATATATTTTGAATTTTATTATATATTTAATGTTGATCATGTACTCTTAATTATTTCTTCTGACGCAGCACTTTTCTGAATATTCAAATTGATGGCTGAATGGAAAAAAGTATGGACATATATGACAGGTGTTACTCAATCTAGCCAAAGAATTGCATTCAACCCTTTTCTAGCAGCACAACCTCCTCTCATACACTAATATTTTGCCTTCCAGCTGAATAAAACGTCAAAGCACTTAATTTTCTGGTTAACAGGCATGTACACTTTTTAACATTTGAATCTGGATACAAAGTAAGGCTTTTTATATAAAATGGTAAGCTGACCAAACGGTTTGTAATTATAAATCAACTTAAAATAATAAATGTTATAAATGACACGAAAACACATTGGTAGCAACTTATTTAAGAAGGAAAAATATATAACTGCACCCTGTATTTTTGTGCTTTTTGCACTGGAAGGTTTATTTACTAACAAGTAGAATACAATATATATAAGTTGTTTATTCATTTAAAAGTTTGAATTAAAGATGAGTTACAGTAATATGTTAAGTTATACTAGAATAATTTTTAAAGTTGTTATTTAACTAAAATCTCTCTACCATATACTTGAGTATTCGATGTGGACAAGTTGAACGATGCTTAAATAATAATGTCATTAGGAACACTTCATATATAAGTTGTCAGAATGTCAAGTCAGTTAAACAGTTTGGTCGACCGACTAATTAACCTCTCGCTTGCAGAGACGTTATAGGTTGTAAATGTCATGGAATTTCGTGATTTATCTGCGTGTAGCGTCTATCTAGAGCTAATAAAGTTTATGTGATGTATTGGTTATATGGGATTGGGAATGGACTAGGCATAAACGCCTAAGGAACCCCATTAATAAATTCCATACATTAATTCCAAACGAGGGCGCACACTATTTTGCTTTCTTTAGGATTGCTTTAACATTATTTAAAACACATTTCAAAAGTTAAAGACAGACGAATGTAGATGAACGTTTTGCTGTCGATTCATAGACGTTTTATCCAACATAATACTCCACGGAAATGGTTTCGTCCAAATCTCTTGAATTTTATTATTGTTTTCATATGACTAGTTGGACTACAGCTAAAATAGTTTTGTTATTATACCATAAAATTACATGTATATTTGTGGACATTCATGTATACAGTTATATCAAGGTCACAGCAAAAATATTACTCTGAAACTGAACAAAGAGGAACACATGCCAGTTAAAAGTAAAAAGTGACAAAACTCGGGGAGATGCCATTACAAAATAACTTGACTTTTTTTCAATACTCTCTTCAAACTTATTACCACTTCAGAACTTGTCCATTTAAAGAGTAGACCTATACTGGTCGTAAATATCAGCTGTTATAATTTAAAATGGCTTGCTGTAACTCCTCAGTGTTTCACCCACAAATGATAAGGGATATAATAATGACGGGAATAGGTCATTGTGATGTTTATACTTAGAACAAACAACATCAAGTATTTCACCATAACAAACCTTGATATTTAAATCATTTTAATCCGATTACTTAATCACTAGATCACACTGAGAAATTGGCGCATGACAATCACTCTAAATAGTTGATGTTTCATTAGCTGTTTGAAAAATTTGTTGACATCTTTGTAGGTTGACGTCATTATTTTTGTCTTCATGGTAAATTTTAGCTGTATTTGACAGTTCTAAAAATAATAAAGTCAATTTACATGCATGATTTCGTTGGGAACTTTCGTTACCCTAACAAAACTATGGCTTTGACTAGTTCAGTATAGGGTTACATTACTCTTACAAGAAAATGGCTTTCTCTATTCGGTATGGAATTTCATTACCCTAATAAGAAAATGGCTTTCTCTAGTTCGGTATGAGGTTACAATACCCAAACTAGAATATAACTGTCTCTAGTTCGGTGTATGTATAAAGTTACGTTACCCAAACAAGAATATTACTTTTTCTAGTTAGGTATGGGGTTACGTTATGTTCAGATTTCAGGTAAATGTAAATTGTTTCCGATGACATTGATGGTTTATACTCACAAAGAGTGTCCAGCAGTGACTCAGATAATTAGAACTGTCTATGATGTCTAATCAAGGACGTCATTGTCAGAACGACTTGTGAATAGTACTGCATATATTATTCACTGTTTACAGCTGTTTTATGATTTCCTTGCAGAGTTAATGTATTGTATAATTTTGATGTTTATTATAACGAATAAATACAAACATTTTTATTTCTACAAGTAAACATATTCCGCTTTAAAGAACTGCAGTTTCAGTCATCCTGCTAATATATACGATTGGATTACACCTGTCATTGTCATTTATGTCCAAATTCTTACACTTACATACAAAATTCATACATATTGATGACTGATATTTCTTGAAAGCCGTTGGTTCGGGGTTCAGACAACATGAAAGTCAAGAAAAAAAGACTTGATAGAGTGATCTATGCAATTAAATCTGTTCGCGATAATTGTTTCCTCCATGCTTGATTTTCTTAAGAAAAAAATCTGTATTGCCTGGCATGAGAAAGAAATATAGCTATTATAAAATCTATTACGAGACATAAATATGTTAAAATTTCACAATAATATTATCAACTAAAGAGATCAAACGCAAAATAATACTGTGAAACACTGCATTCAAATTGCCTAAAAAGATAAAGAACAATGTGGAATCTTATTCTTGTACATTTTATGTTATTTATTGCATATGCACTTTCCCTGAATGCCTATATGGTTTAATTTTGTTCCGAAATAAGCGAACAAAACTATATTAGATTTATATCCACATTTAACAAATTTCGTGCCTTCCGCTCATGTTACGTTGTCTGGCAATTGGTTCAGTTTGAAAATTAAGAATTGATAGCGTGCCAATCTCTGTAGTTAAAAAGTGAAACTTTTCCAAGAAATTGGCATCAAAATATGGTTTTAATAAGTGGACTAGCTTTTAAGAGTATCAGAAAACATAACAATGGTAAAATGTAGAGGAGTTTTAATTAGTTCTGTGAGTTGTGAGGTGCCAGAAATATTATTTTGTTACTGGCAGTTTAAGTGTACCATTTGTGCTATAGAAGAACAACGGGTAAATAAAAAAGGTGTGGCATTCCATCAGAATGCGAGAACGGCCGCTCATCAAAGATATATATTTAATATAAGACTCTCCCTCTTGCTTTAAAAATATGATCATTTAAATCTTAACGTTATGACCCTCTCGAGGATAGTGTTTATTTAGGTAATTACGAGGTTATTGTCAATGTTTTTTTTTTGTTCTTATTTTGAAAAAGCAGTTCATATTTTTTTCCAATTTTATATTCTTTTATGCTCTTGTGTCACTTAAATAAACTTGAACATGAGCTAGATGAACTTATCTTGTGCTGGTTGATTTAAAGTTACATTTATAACTAAGACTGTTAATGTAACGAGGCCTGACAACTATTTGGTCGATTTATCGAATAATCTTGTTCCGTCGAGTACTCGGAAATTCGTATATTTTGCTTTTGCTTGTAAATTTCAGTATTTATTGATTTATTGATGCATTGTCTGCTCTGTTCCCATTCAGTGCATGATTATGTGCATTCCTATAAATATCATTTTATTCTTAATTCATAATTGTGTCAGTGTTGTTCTTTCAAAACAAAAACATGTAATATATATATATATATATATATATATATATATATATATATATATATATATATATATATATATATATATATATATATATATATATATATATATATATATAACCAATAAAGCAAGATATTAAGCTACAACTATTCGCAAAGAAACGTTCAATAGCAAGAATTTAAACTATACTAACAGTAGTTCTCTTCCAATATGGGATTAGATAATACCAAGAAAAGACGTCGTTCATTACCTTAGCAAGAAGTGACATTCGCAGCCAATTTTGGGCCAGACTAGTCGGAACCGTTTTGCATTCAATTAAGTTTACGATGGATTTTATAGCTAGCATAAAATGGTATGAATTAACAGCCCTGGGGGTAGATCCTAATGTAGCTGTGTCTCTAAGTTCAATGGGAACTATTTTAGTTACATTGTTTTATTTGATTATGTTTTATTGTTTGACAAGGTCAGAGAGAAATATTAAACTTGCTGCAATTAATATCATTTGTATCATAGTTAAGTGAAAAATCTATGACACTTTGTTTCATCTTTGAACTACGTATATGTTGGGAAAATTTAAACATGCTTCAGAAATTGGACAGTGGTTCCCGGGAATAAAAAATGTGCAATCCCTTAAACAGATAGATAACAATACAAATTGTTGCAAAAGGTCAACATAAGCTTAAATGAGAATTCACAAAAGACTAAAATTAGTGATAATTGTATAAAATATGAAGCTGTTTGAGGGTTTAATCGACCATTAGACAAATTCCAGCTCTTATACTATCATCTTAACAAAAAACTTGAAAACAGACAAAAAAAACACCTTCAAGGCGGTAACTGTCGGGTTTGCTCTTTTCCTTAAATGACTTATCACTAATTTGTTCCTACTTTTCGCTTGGCTTGCATGTGAAATACCTTTCTTCTGTGCCTTTTCGGAGTTTGGTATATGTTGCAATACTCATAGGACTTTGTCATATATTCTTATTCATGCAAACTCACTTTAAATTCCAGGAACAATATACTGTCAAACACAAACTTTTAAACAACCCTTTTGAGCGATGTTTCACATTCCAATGATATTCCAGTAATTAGAATGCGCGTATTATTATAAAACACCCGCCTCTGATTATAATGTAAGTGGCTGATTATTTATAGCAAAATATCAGTTACAATGAGAATCTATAATTTTCGTTGATATTTTCAGTTGTAATAGATTGTTACTGGTTCTTTGAAAGGTAACATGTCAAATAAGAAATACCTTATTATACCTTATTATCGGGATCAGAAGCATTGTACATACATGAACGTCAGACCCAAGAGTGGGATTCTCTATCAAACAATACCTCGTTACAAATAACTATGTAAAAGTGTATGTCTTTTCATCTTTTCAGTCGTGGCCCATAGAAATCTGAGACAGCTTACAATCTCATGTTACATAACATAAGAAAATGAATGTGATTAGAATAAACCAGAGCTTAAAGCAGCCTACTGTTGACTGTGGCCGCGACCGGTTGTTACAAATATAGCTATTATTTCTAATATATTATTAACCTATAGAAATTAAATACTTTTCTTTAATGCATTATCATTTACTGCATCAACAGGCGATCCTGAATCACATAGAAATCTGATAACAACAATACAGGACATTGCAATTGATATACTCCATAATCGGTTTGAATGCTTTCTATTTTTGTCTTCGTAAGGTCTTGCAGGCAATAAATGGAAAAAAACTATTCCATTCACACAAGCACTCATACACTTACCATATGTGCAATTATAGGGTTGCATCGAACACTAATATATTCGATCGTGTTTATAAATAAATGTCTATACTTTCTTTTAAACATCAAACACACCCAATTAACCGTTAAGCAGAACAAAGCTAATGGAAAGTTAAATTAACAAATTAACCGATGGAAAGGAGTGTATCCGTTAAATTGACCATTTAATGAATTAGATAAAAAAAATGTGGTTTTAATTCGCTTCGTCTTTAAAGTGCGTTCGGCTAGCATAGGTTTTCGATTACTTGACATGTTATCAAATGAAACGTCAGAAAGTGATTGTTTTCCAACGTATATAAATGTGTACTAGGTTAGACGTGGCCGAGCGGTTGGAGTTGTTGGCCTTTAACTCCTCAGCACCTCCCCTCTTGGGTTCGATCCCTGGTCGGGGAGGTTTTCCAGCTATCCTACGGTGCGTTGGTGGTTCTACCCAGTCTTATTTCTGGGGTCTTCCTCCGCTAATAATAAGCTGGGCGTCGCTAATATGGCGATAATTGTATCGGTGCGATGAAACACAAAACAACAAAAAGCGATTTCACTATCGTTGTCTGGAACAAGTTCGTTATTTATCTAGTTTTGATTTTGGCTTATTTCTTTAAAGTGTTTTTCAGAACGATGTATTTACAAAAAAAGTACAGTCGCATCCTGTTTTATCAAAAGACATAACATGACAAAATTGACACGTTTTTGGCGATAGGTAACTTCAAAACAATTTAAATACAATGTTTTTAACCGTTTTAATAGTGTTTTATTTCATAAAAACTTGATATGTGTGCTAACAAGAACAGGCACATGGGATCTTTTAAACATTTGAATCAAATTAAGTTAAACGAGAACAAGTGCATTTTAATCTGGAACTGAGTGGGTGTCTTCCTTAATTCGGCCGTTTTATTCGTTTTGCGTGATTCATGCAAATATTTTGTGCTAACTAGTCAATGGTATGAAATGCAGCCTGCTCTTCACGTCACGTCCTCTATGACGTCAATTTTGCATTCGTAAAGGTATTTTGAAAATAAATATAGCTAGAAAATGTCATAATATTACGTTTGTATCTTTGCATTCGTACAGAAAAAGATAGCATGGTTGGTCACGAAATACAGCAGTTATTTTGTGCGAGTTTGTGAAACATGCAAACCCGTTGCCCCCGGAGCGTCTGCCATCAGGATTGTCGTAACTGCTCTGATAAATGAGAAACAGAATTCCAAGACAATTTGAGCATCCTATTGAACATTTTATGCTTACACGAGTTAACCATACATGTATATATAATACATGTATATATAATGCACACATGCACACAAACACTCGCGCCCACACACATACACACACACGCGCGCACATTTGTTAACACCCATTATCTTCTCATGCATAAGATAAATAAAACAACATTTATAACTAAGAAAATACTTTAAGTAAATATTCCAAGAGTATATTAACCGAAAATTACAATTATGCAAGTGTAAAATGGTACTTTTTACTAATATATACAAATATACATAAGAGTATTTGCTGGGTATAAGTACATACAAAAACTAGCTCTTTGAAAATTAAGTTTGATACTTCAAACGATGTTTACCCAGAAAAGCTTTAGATATGGCATGTTTTCACAAACGTTTTGGCAACCTTGCTCTGTAAACATCATAAACGCCTTCAGATCCCATAAATCGTGAAATAAACCTCTGCATATGCTTCTTGTTAAAACGCTGGAGAAATATTTAAAATAATATAGATCTCAGTTAAGTACATAATTAAAGATGACGCTGGTAAAATCTTTTAAACGGGAAAAATGCCTTTAACGCATATATTTAAGAACTTAAATCAATATCGTCTCGGTTAACATAACTGACTAAAATTAACTTTGATTGCGGATATAAAGTCAATCGCCATCGCAATAGGACTGCGAAGCACAATCGTTCAATATAGGCTGGACAAGATTGTTCAAATAAAAATTTGATCAAATCTTAGCAAATGCACACCCATCTTAATAGTGAACAAAATAGAATAATTCCAAATCAGTTTATCAAATCTTTTTTCTTCAGACCTTTAAGAACAAGTGTCATAAAATACGGGATTTGTATGTTCAACAAAAACGCATCATGGCAACCCTTAGGGTCCGTTAGACATTTTAACTCGTATAGATGGTACAACTACGTTTTCAGTAAGATGCCATTTGGGGGGAAACCAAAAATTATTTTAGTTTTGTTAGGTTTCAAGACGTAGGTAGGCACACATCATGTGTCACTCAAACTTGTTTGATCAATAATATTCTGTTGTAAAACTAGCAACGTAAAGCCACATCAGTTAAAGAATCTCCGATTATATTTCACCCCCAATACTAGTCTGCCGTTTGGTACCTTATCAAACAAAAATAGTGATAAATATAATAATAAATAAATAAAACCGGATATTCATAAGTTATGTCAGAACATTCCATCACACTGACTGATATGCACTGATAGCTACCATTTACGAAACAGAATACATTGTATATTCAATTTGCAATTCTGCATTTCCTTTATAGGAAGGAACAATGCAAGACGCAAAACGCACGTCAACAACTATTGATTATATGATATGTATCCCGTTGCTATTTTATACACCACTTTTTTAACCATGAACGCATTACTGTCGAATCTAGCTTAGCTATCCGTTTGAAAGAATGTACATAAACTAAGCTAGATTAAGTTGCAAATTCAGATATTTAGTAACTCGGATATCATTATAGTCATATTAAGGACACGTCAAGCAAACATAAACGGATGTATTTTGTTTTCTAAAGGCTCTTCTGATGAAAACAATATATTCTGAAAAACGTGTGGATCCCAACTGTCGCCAATCTCGCTAGAGTCAGGTCTTACAAAATGTAAGATCTGATGACGTCTCGCAATTACCGGCTATAAAAAGAATTTGTTTCCTGATTACTATTTTTATAACAGCCAATCAGAGAGCGTAATGCACATTTCTTTCGGTAAGAGTCGTAAGATGACCGCTATCGATGATGCAGTGGAAAAATTAGGAATTCGCTCGTTAGGTCTTCAGTTACGTTAGTCTTGCGCGGAGTGCCAATCTTTACATTTCTTTGTAAATGGGCGCAGCTATCAAACTGATACGCTCGAAACGCTTCGGGTCATCATTTACTTTTGGGATTTTGAAGGCGCCAATCTGATTGGTTGGGAGGTTTTATTGACTCGTCGTCAGATCCGGATAGCGGAGCGGTTTTCACGATATGATTTTAATCAGATTGAACTGTCACACACTTAATAACTTAATTCTTCATTCCGCTCATGAAATACGCAAACTAGTAATGCTGATCCAAATCTGAGATCACCCATGTTTTTGGTATATTGGTATTATATGGTATACGTCACGGTAAATAGTTCAGAGAAGCGTCTGAAGAGCTTTCAGGATATTGCTTGCTTCAACAAGACAGATTCCTCTGCTGCCTCACGAAAACAAGTAACAGCTGGTATGAAGCCAATTGACCTGACAACTGGAAACACTGTAATTCAATAAAACATCGTGATGATTCGCTAGCCAGCTGATGACTGTTACTGGTCAATATCAATATGATGAGAATATTGTATATCTAGCTAGCTAAATCAGGAAATACGACAAAGTCCTCTGAGCGTTGTGACATATTCAAAAATTTGAAAAGTCACAGGACAAAGGTTTTTATTTGCAAGTTAAATGTAAAAGTAAAAAAAAATTGTGATAAGTCATTGAACAAAAGTGACCGACTGGTGTGCTTAGATCGGTCTTCCACAGCTCCAAGATCGCACTTCATGAGAGATTTTTCAAATGCAAGCGATGGAATGAAAACCGATGTATTTAGGTACTCACAAACTCCACGTATATTGGCCTGGGCCATGTTATCCATGATAATGGCTTTATATCGTATACTCATAAACTCCACTTATGAATAGGCTTGATCTGGGCCATGTTTTCAAAGATAGGGGCTTTATATCGTATACTCATGAACTCCACGTATGTATGGGCTTGACCTGGACCATGTTAGCTTTGATAAAAGCTTTATATCGTATACTCAAAAACTCCACGTAAGTATGGACTTGACTTGGGCCATGTTATCAATTTAATTGTAATGGATTGCATTTCTCACCTATCATAAACTAATAAATAACCTTAGTTTATAAAGCACCAGGTGATATAATTGTTTATCTTCACTACAGGAAACATATACAGGTATTACAACGGTACCTATGTGTCTCCGAAAATCGTTTTCAAACTAACCGTTAACTTTTAAACAAGCTGTTATAATGATGGATATCATTTTTTCACGGTGATCCTGTTTTTTTTTTTTAAAGAAATTGTAATAACAGAAACGGTTATATACGAGGTTTTACAATAACTGCTCATGCCATTTACTTGGTCTAATGAAGTGAGATTCAAAAGCTTGTTTCTTGCTAATCTTTTAATTCCATAAACCTTAAGATAATAAGTTCAGAAGACGGTATGAATATGCACATAAACATTGTTTATGACGGATATTTCCACTCGCAAACATCTCGTACATATACATTGCTTGAACTATGTGCGCTGATTGAACATGGCGTTATCTTTATTTCGTTTTACCGTCTTTTACAATATTGAGGAATAAAGCAAAAATGAAGTATGTATTACGGGTTAAGACAAACTTTAGAGTACAGAAACTCTAAAAGAACGTCAATAGCATTTCAATTTTTCATAATCGTCGTTTACGACAGCAATATATTACGTTGCTTGAGGTTAGTTATAGAACCCGTTACTACGTCGATGCACTTTGCAATTTTGCAACTTTGCAGATTATGGAATCGTGAATAATTTTGCATTCTAAACATCAATTTTTCAAGTCTTTAGGATTGTTACAAGTTGTAAAGATTCTTCTACTGACAGTTTTATTTATTTAGTTAACCGAGATACGAGTACGTATTTGTCTGGTAATGTAGTTGATAACACGCGCATTGGAATGTACTTTTCCAACGTGGGGCGGGGCAAAAATGTTTATTTGTCTAGACAAAGTGTTAACATTTTTCATTTTCAATATATGAGTTGAGCAAAACGATAAATGTTTTGTTTAACTCGACGTCGACAAACAGTTATTAGACTTTGACGCACCGTTTACATAATAATGCTTACAAAAGACCCATCGTTCGAGAGTGGCGCCGTTTGACATCACTGAGGTGATAATTTAAAATTTGATTTTCTTTGAGCAAAAACCTTTAACGAAGGAGCTAATGTTGAATTCCAAAAGATAAAGAATTTATGTTGCAGTTACTAAGAGTTCTTCATTATGAATCTAGAACGTTTGTGGCTGACTGGTTTTTTAATTAAATAATTAAGACTGAATGACTCACTAGTAAGCAATCCAAATCGTGATATCTTTTAGATCAAGATATATTTATAAGTTGATGACATAAAACTGCTACTTTGTTGTTCCCTATGTTTAGTAAACTTGTTGAATAATTCTGTCTTGCTCAGGTAAGAAAGTGAAGACAAAAAAGTAACATTGATACAAAATAATAAGTCATGACTCAACATTAAATGTGTTTTAAACTAACTAAGTTCCATTACAGGTCTAGTAACACTTTGTACGTGAAAACATTTTACGGGTTGTTTTTTCAGCATATTGATCTTAATGCAAACGTCCCCTTTCTCTGTAATATTTCAAAATGATTGACATCTCACCGGAGACGTAACCCGCAATGAACCAATTAGCAAGACATGCAGACGCCATATTAAGATATTATTTTTCATCCTTCAAGAAGCGTGACATTGACAGAAACAAGAACATGAGTAAAATGAAACATCACTCGTAAGGCAAAACAAAAAATATCCTCGTCATAATAAAAAACATATTTATATGATAAATACAAAATTTAATATATAATGCAATGGCCATCAAATCGAATCAATTCATCGCAAATTAAAACAAAAATGCACAAAATGGAAATTTGGTTATTGCTTCTCAATTAACAATACATTTTGTACAAAATGATAATATTTTATGATCACGCATAAGTCATAAAATACTTTAATAAACTAGAATGTGAAATAAGAATTGTTTTGTTTGCTTTGTTTGTTATTTTTGTTTTTGTTTAAGTGAATCCTATCAATTAACAAAAAAAACGATCATAACTTATATAGCTTGGCTCGTACATACGTTTTAACTTTAGAGATGCAATAATGGGGATATGTGTCTAACCTTCACACAACGAGAACCTGTTGGTAAGGTGGGCGTAGCTAAATATAGTCTCAGGAAGAGTCAATAAAAACATAACTATGCACAGGTTACATCTTATTATCAAATTCTCTTTTAATATATCATTTCTTGTGCATGTAAAGTATTTCGGCGAAAAAAAATATGCATGACTCTTGTAAAAGGGAAACAACATTTTTACCCGGAAACAACGTGAACAATATTGTGTTAAATTTCGGCAAAACTATCTATTTATTTTATGACTTTATTTGTAGATCTAAGTGTACGCCTTCGCTTTGACTGGTTGTTTCATTTATTGCCTTTCACTTATTACCTTGCTTCTTTAGAATGCTCTCACTGAGTCTTACGTTTCTAAATGTCACTATTATGGTCGTCATTCGGCTTCTACTATAGTTTAGGATACTCATTAATTACAATTCGAAAATCAACATGAACAATTGAAAGCCGCAGCAGAGTGTTAAAGGTTAACAACGAAAACAATTGGATTTTTTTTCATATTGATTGTCGAATTATTTTGTTTTCAATTCATGTTTTCTGTCGAATTGTGGTCTTTCATAAAACAACGAGTACGTAAGAGTTATGTTATCCGGTTTAAGCACAGAGTTGGTCCTCCCGCTGACTGGCCGTCCAAGGAGGTAAGTCTCGAATATTTATATGTTATTATACAATTTACTGTTCAATACGGGGATATATTTGGACGAGTACACAGCTTGAAAAGTCATATTGGACGAGCCGATAATAGCGAGTCCAATATGACTTTTCAAGCTGTGTACGAGTCCAAATATATTCCGTATTGTACAGTAAAATGTATAATAACCTTTTTATTATATATCTTTCGATTTGTCCGTCGATAAAATCAGAAATTTCTTCATCTGTCAACATTTTGACTTCTGTCAAAACAAAACAACGCTTCCTGGTCAGCTAGACGCTTTACAAGCAGTTTTAAACATATACTAACAAGCGTCTAACAAGCGTCTTTATGCACGCATGGTTCCCGGTCTTTAATTCGTTAGTGATTGAAATCGGAAACCAGACTAGCATCGTTTAGTGCACATGTACCCAACCGTCCAATATGAAATTAATATATATTTTTTGGATCCAATACGGGAATATATTGGACGGTCACGTGGTACAAATGCAGATTGTCGATTGGTTAGATTTATTAGATATATAATTAAAGATATATATAAGTGTTGACCAGTATTATATTTCAGTGGCACGAGTTAACATATATCTGATGCTTGTTTGGACTTAATATATATATTGTTATACCAAATGGATCTTAACAACTGTGCATACTTAACAAATGTAGTTGTTAATGCAGTCATATTTAAAATGAAAATTAAGTAGAACATTCGAAGATATAAAGCAGCGCTAATTAAAAAAAAAACACTAAATTACATGACACAGGATACTGTTGTTTCTGTTAATGCTACACGTTTTATCGACCAAAGGCAATACTTAATCAGTTTACGTTTTGTTGTTGTTTTGGTGTAGATATGTGTTTTGTTTTGTTTTATTTTAGTTCGAGATCCTGTTTTGATAACTAAACCAAAAACTCAAAGGAAAGAAAATATAGCGCATACGCCAAATAATGTCAGTTTTCCATGAAATTATAAAAATAATTAACTATATTTCGAAGGAACCAGAGACTTTCAATTTAGATTAGTTCATAAATCAACCTGTAGGTATGTTGACATTGCGTATGTGAATACTGTTTTGATAATGAGCTAGAAGTTTATCTAGTCGTTTATAAATCGTTCTAAGATATCTTCGTACGAGAGTTGCCAAACTCTAAAGGATGTAGATAAAGGTGTCTAAAAATCTGCAGATGGAATCTTCCATACCCACATCTAATTTAATTGCAGTTACTTGTTGATGGATTCGGTTAGAGCATGGTCGGGTAACAAAAGTTGTGTCACTGTAGTGACTGAAACAAATACATATAATTCCTGTTTACTTTCCTTTAGCACCGCAACTCTAATTTACACTTGAGAAAAAATATTTAGATGCGAAAGGTTACAAGATGCGAAAGGTTACAAAAAAACATCTTATAACTGCAAGTGCAGTGTAAACTTGGAATCGCTTTAACACCATGGCATTGTTTAAGTTTTATTTTATTGCCTATTTCTATAGCGAGATAGAAATATGTGCTTTAATAAACTTTATATTTCATACAAGAAGTCTGCTGGAAATTTTTAAAAAGAAAACAATCGAATGCAGTCTGAAATAGTCATTACATCAGCTTAATTAAGACCTGGAATCTCAAGATGTCTCCAGGTACCTCGAATACTTCCTATTCTAAATCTGTCTCCCGATTTAGTTTTATTCAAGGGGTAATTAATCTTTTGCATATTTCTATGGCTCTTTCCCGAGACTGCTTGCTGATTTTGTGTTTTACTTTTAGGATTTTCTACAAAAGCTTGGCTATGGTGTCCTGATGGCATGCCCAAGTCATCCCCAACGTCTCTGTGTAATGGTACTTGTGATGTCTGTAAGGTTCATTTAGTGTCGGTCTTTGAATGATACAAGCTGAGGCCAGTATAGGGAATGGTTATTGAAGCCATAAATTGGGTAATACATGTATCTCTGCTTGTTCAACACATGTATTTTAAACGACCGAGCATAACATTTAATATATTGCTGTTACGAATCTAAATCTGAAGTTTAGTTGTTTCTCTATTGTCGAAATTTTACTAACCTTGCTCAGCTGTGTACTTTTAATATAATTAATTGCTTTTCTTTTAGACTAGATGTGTAAAGAAAGTATCCACTTTCTTAAGAGCGTGATTATATTCTAATGTGTTAGTTATATTTTCCTCCACCAAAGGATTGGACGTTGCTATAATGACCATACCCTTAGCGTCACAATGCATTCCTTAAACAAATCACTTACAAAAACACCAGATATTATAACTTATATATCAGATGTGTTTAACAATTGCAGCTTCGTCGTTCGTGAACTAGTCTTTGCCGATATTATGGGAACGGCGGGATACTTTATCACTTTCAATTACAATTGGAAATATTTATCGCTTACATAAACATGACATAAGCTATACGGCTGTGGTGATAGAGATCGCTGCAGAGACTCGTTTGGTATACCACCGACCAATGTCGTCAGAGAACTATCCTGACACAAAATGTGATATTTTACTTTCATCACCCGATCATCCCAAAGATTTTGGCATAACTTCATTCTAGTCTTTATGTTATCAAAATTAAGACCATTTCAGATACTCTTCTGTGTTGGTTTAAAATGTCAACGTGTATAAACATGTTGTGACTTGTATATATATATATATATATATATATATATCTGTGTGTGTGTGTGTGTGTGTGTGTGTGTGTGTGTGTGTGTGTGTGTGGTGGTGTGTGTGTGTGTGACTCTGTCTGTCTCTGTGTGTCTGTGTGTCTGTCTGTGTGTGTGTGTGTGTGTGTGTGTGTGTGTGTGTGTGTGTGTGTGTGTGTGTGTGTGTGACTCTGTCTGTCTCTGTGTGTCTGTGTGTCTGTGTGTGTGTGTGTGTGTGTGTGTGTGTGTGTGTGTGTGTGTGTGTGTGTGTGTGTGTGTGTGTGTGTGTGACTCTGTCTGTCTCTGTGTGTCTGTGTGTCTGTCTGTGTGTGTGTGTGTGTGTGTGTTTGTGTGTGTGTGTGTGTGTGTGTGTGTGTGTGTGTGTGTGTGTGTGTGTGTGTGTGTGTGTGTGTGTGTGTGTGTGTGTGTGTGTGTGTGTGTGTGTGTCTGTCTGTGTCTGTCTGTGTCTGTGTCTGTGTCTGTGTCTGTGTAATAATAAGAAAGTAACCAGATAAGCAATGTTTTGCCATTAAAATCAGTAAAGATTCAAACAAGGAGTTAGCTGAAAAAATTCCATTGCAACTAAAATTAATCCATGTTGAAGATAAAACAACTTTCATTTTGAAACTGTCGCTTTTTCGCTGGCTTCAAATCTTGTGTTATATTTCATTTTTTCATAATCGCAATCGTACGTGCGATTTGGGCATCCAGTATATGTGAATGTAAAGGTGATTTTAGGCATAACACCTTATTGCAGCCTTTATTTGACGTTTAAAATAGGGTTAAGATTTTCTTCTGTTTTGCATTAAAGGAAATATACTAAAATTATTTTTGCACTCAATACGAAGCAACTTTGTCGATGTATTAATAGGTTAAACGTCTTCTTTTGGCTGCTAAGCAGTATTCGTTACCCAATTAATTGTTATGGACATCGGGAATAAACATAAACTTTATGTTCTTCGGACTAAAAGCAACTTATTAAGTAGATCTAACTTCAAAGGGTATGATTTAACTGATATGAGCGAGGATGGCGTAGTATTGTTTACCCGCTGTATCTACTGCTGTTATACATATTCCACCTTCAACGCCAAAGATGTCAATTTTGAGCAGTTACTTGCACTGATATCGGAAGATGCGTATTCTAGAATGGCATGTTCCAACCAAACGTCTAAATCCACACCAAACACTAGGAGATTAACAACTTGAACTGTTTAATCACGGAAGGAAGTTGTAATGTTAAACAGCTTACTGGCCAATCTTTGTTTTGTCAAAATATCATTCTGTAAAGAAGTAATATGTTCCAACTATATATAATAGAACAACAAACATTCATAATTATGACTTAAGCTTTTGTAAATATAAAGAAAGATAGGACAAGTGAAAACACTGTTTTATTTACACACGTCAGAAATGAGCAACCGAATTGTACCTTAGTTGTCAAGCCGAAGATTATGACATTTTAAGTATTTTCAAAGACATGAGTTCGAGCTTAGCGTTTGTTAGTTAATTTGATATCAATATTTAATCTACTTGGAAAATTAACACGCTCTTCTTTAATTGTGTTGCACGTGCTTGTTTTATATCATTTTTATATACATGCCAAAATGCAATTCAATGAGGGGATTCACAGATAAACTCGTATCTATGTCATTAAACTTTAAAATGTTCCCTTTATTTACAACTGACGTAGGAATTTTGTCAAATATATATTCGTTCCTCTACGTAACAACGTTTTACTACTAAACGACGCAGTGACCGATGGACATGTTCTTGTTAATGACTGGGGGTCCACTTGAAATAGCTAATAATAAATCGATGCAAGTCTAATAATGAAGTATACAATGTCATCTTAGCCACAATTTCGCATGTATTTTCACAGACTGAATGAAAACAGTGTAGGTTTTTGGGGTGGTGGTGGGGGTGGTGGGTGTTTTTTCTAAAACACCCCAGTTTAACTCTATCTAAAATGTTCGACTATCAAAGGTGTCTGACAGGCACATTTCAAAATCGTGTTGTGATATAAGAAACCTTTCCTGTAATAATTGCCAACATAATTAACATTTCCAAGGTTGATCCGATCTTTGTTATCAGTCGGAAGAATTCTAGCGTTGACAGATGTAATTATGTTCTTTATCAGAAAGCTAGTGCGCATGTCTCCGTTTATTAAATGAATAACACGCGTAGTTAAATTCCTTTGAAACTTATAGGTCTTGAAGACGTGTTGAAAATCTCAAAGATCTTAAACTTAGACGAGTAATGGTTATTCCCATGGAAACCAAATATGAATCATTTTGCTAGTTTTGTTATCGTACTGCCTCGTTTTAATTTTACCCAAACGCCATAATTTTACATTGTTGGTGTTAAAAAGTACGACGCGACCTTAATTATCAAAAGATATGTCGTACATTGATATAGTTTCCGGCTTAGTTTACATAAGCACGCGACATCAATAATGGTCAAACTAAATTGAATTGCTCTGCGTTTTTTTTCAGTCATTGTCTCGAGTAACCTATTTGAAAATTATTATTGATTTATGAAAAACAAAGGTTACCTCCAATTTACGCTGAAAGGCATTAGAATCTAAAGGCTATCAGTACTATTATCTGGCCAGCGGATCAATTATCAAAGTTTAACTCAGCATCTCAATAAAATATTGTTCAAGATATTTTGCCCCGGAAAATTATTTCATCTCTCAAATGATTCATTTGATCAACCTACCAGACTGTAAACAAAGCAAAAACTTCATATTTTAAAGCAGCATATTTAGACATTTACACTGCCATTCTCAATGGTATCGTTTGAACCTAAATTTGCGACATTGGAGACGATTTTAATTTTATCCCCTTGATCATGGTATTGCATCAAAACACCATAGCATTATAAAACATGTTTGCAACAGGACATATGGCATACTCCACATATATGGACTAAACACAACAATGGAAATGTTAGATATCATTTTTGTTGAATTCTCCATTCGGGACTTATGTAAACATGTTTAGACACCATGGTCCTTTCCATTACCAACAGATTGGTCAAATGCGGTATTTCTTTCAGGTAAAATCTCGCCGATTCTTATGTTTACACTTAATTTTCATACCTTTGTCTGATGCTAGTTAAACATTGGTGAAGTTTTTATAAGACCTCGTTAATTTTCCTACTGAAAGGGAATGAAAAACTACATTAAGATAATGTATAAGCATGTAGATAAAAGTTAACAGTTTTGATGCGTGTCTGTGTCGTCATATGTTGCCACCGTTTAGACAGCTGTGTCCTTGTTGTGAATTTCGGCTCCGTTATAAGGAGTTAATGCATATAAATATATGCATATATAAGAACGACTTTACTGGTATTAATCTCGTCTATATGTATATCATATAACAATACTTAAAGACTATGCTGTAAAAAGTGTCATTTTCATAGCGCAACAAGTCTGGAAGAAAGCTTGCATACCAGTTGTAGTTATAAAACGTTGAAGCTAAAACACTTTTCGATAGCTTACACACATATCCGCATGACAGTTATTAATTTCATAGGAATCATATCAACATCGTTGACATGAAGCCAGAAAAGATACAGACTTAACACTTCAATGCCAAGATGAACCCCTAAATCAACGTCATGTTGACAGAAACAAGAAGCAAAGTTCCGATTTAACTTTAAAGTCAATTTAAACTAAAACAATGTTATAGGTGGAAAACTCTTACAAAAATCGACAGATCTGTTCTTAAAACTCTAATTCTACGTTTGAATCGTGAAATCTTGACATACATTATGTAATGCTGTAGGTTTAACTGAGCTAGTCGCACTGTAGCAGAAAAAAAAACATGCACGTTTCAGGGTTCATTGTGGCAGTTGGTTAAAGATTCGACTGCAAAACTTGAGTACGGGGTTCGAATCATACAAATTATAAAACATGTGTTCAAAATCTCTTTTAACTTCTTTATAAATAAGCATTCAAAAGTTATTCGATAGGCTGACATTGTTCCAATATCTGACACAGGAACCAAGGTAAACCATTGCGTAAATAAGTTTTTATACCATGTTCTTCATATTAAATTGAATAAAAATAATGAATACATCTCATATTTATATAAATAGTCTCATTTATATATATACATCCTATATATGTATATGTGGTTTATATAAATAAAGCAACAAACAACTTTTAACAAGAAACTTTAATAAGCCTTCTTTACTGTAATTCGTGCTAAAATTCAATTATACACGATGACAAATAAAAATAGAATTTCAAATCAAATACTTCCGAGTCTAATTAATTGGTAATTACCAAACCAGCGTTTTCCACCAAAAGTCACCCAGTCGTTTAATAGATCTTGAAATGAATAAGCTAAAACGGCGATAAACGAACTCTGATAAGACATTTATCTCTTTGAACAGAGTTTAGTAATTTAAAGCCATTAATTACACGACATGTTATCACATCATGAACTGATAAATGCACGTAATTCACAATGTTCCTAAAATATAATTATTGATACCTAGTACGTGTGTTATCAGTTTCCTGAGCAAATATTCTTTCCTTCCTAATTTGTTGGGTTTTTTTTTTTTTTTTTTTTTTTTTTTTTTTTTTTTTTTTTTTTTTTTTGTTGTTTTTTGTAAACATATCTCGGTATAAAATACAAATGAGAAGAAATAAACAGTATGCCTTTCGAGAATAGTTCGCTGCATCAGTGTAGTTTGAATTATGATCACATTTAAGTTTAACCCTAGTGTGTCTAAAGATTAGTTAATTCACAATGGCATTTAGACGTGCTTTTATAGTTGACTTCTCCAGTTTGCAACTTTTTTTAAATAAATAAAACGTAAATATATTTGACCTAGGATTGTACAGTCACAATAACACATTTAAAGTTAACGTTTCACGGAAGTCAGTCTTCATGTAAACGAACACAAGTATCAGAAAGGTTTTAATATAAATCAATGCAAGGTACACTTCGTGGTTCTTTTTTTTTTCTCCTCAATCAAACATTTCTCTTTGTCGGACATTTTGCCGACTGGCCGCTCTAAGGTGGTATTTGTTGATTTTTCAGTTTGTGTGTATTATTTCGTCTCTGTTTTTGCTGTTGTTGTTTTTATCGTTGTTTTTACATCTCTCATTCTGCCGTTCTTACATATAAACACATAAAGCAATGATATGGCAATCATTATTAGATTGATTTAAGACAATTTCATAGCAAAAATGAAAAACTTAACACAATAAGAGTACGCATTGAAGTAACATATGACAGTATTACTTGCAGGGCCATTATGCTTGAAGACAACATACTACTTTCTATGTCCATATGGAGCCATTTGACGAGGGAAATCAGTTTTTTTTCCAGACGTATGATGGTCCATTCTTACACAGCTGTAATACACTCATTTTGAATCAAGATGCATGCTCAAAATACATAACAAAATATGTCTCTATGCAATGGCATTTTTTCAACAATACGGTTTCACAGTAAAACTTTAAAGCCATGATATTGTCGATATATACAATGTTATTTGTTGAAAACGAATGAAAGCAAGAAGTATATCGCAAAAAAACTGACCAAATTGATTAATTCCTTAATGAGTCTAACTAACTGATAAGCGCATGTTGAAACCTTCTAAAATCACATTCTTGGTAATGTTGACATTTGAATGTAAACACTGTAAATGCAGCGATCTATAATCAAATAACATACATCAACCATACGCAAAGATTCGTTTGCATTATCAGACTTATCCTGGTTTGGATTCTACAAAAACAAGCCTTGTTTATTTTGGTTTCATTACAATTTTGTCTTTTTCTTCATATAATCATGTATTTTAATTCATATTTACAATTCCTAATTTTTTATTGTTATTAAATTTAATTAAACTACAGACTTTTTTGAAAATGAATATGACACGATATTTGCCTGCAAGCGGTATATGGCTTCAAAAGATTATGTTATGAAAGTTTTTCGAATATATTTTCTTTTTGTTTCTGGTATCAATAAATCCTCTTCATATATTATTTGTTTCTTACGACAGATCCTTTACATAGATCAAAATAAATCCTTTTCAGAATGAAAATTACAAATTGTTTTCTTTTACTTACGGTACTCTTATTCTTAAACTTTTATTTGCTTGTACTTTTTATCGGAAATTATACCACCTAACTTCCTAATTGTAAACATATCTCTTTAGCCTTCCCACTAGGAACATTCGTGTAATATATATTTTGCAGTACTGACACTATCTCGCATGTCAATTTTACACCAGGTGTAAACGACTAAGCTAAATCAATGTAAAAAAATAAATGCATTTTAAATGAGGTTAAATCATTGGAAGTGCTTTCAAATGACTTAATTGGGGATTCTGGTGAGAGCTGACGTCATTGAGGTGGATCATATCCTAGAGGCTGGAAAGCAAGTATAAATCAAAACATGTTCGAGGAAAACCATAGGACTGATTGTGTGAAAGATTATAAGTCAATGAGGTTAATGTCTTGAACCTACGAACTCAAACGTTCTATGAAACGTATCAAAATACTTTGCTTTATTGGAAACCTTCAACGCTGCGAACTGTTTATTTGTGCATTTGTATAACGAATATGGCTGTAGAAACAATAAAAGAATTATGTTTAACTTGAAGCATATATTGTTTTTTATTAAACCCTGAGGGAAAGGAAAAACATATGTGTTGTAGAATAATTAAAATTTTCTTCACAAAACAGAATGCTATACCATTTACCCTTCTCTTCTCATTTTGTTTCTAGATTCAGAAAGATAATTTCATTTACTATCCATATTTTTTCTAGGTCTTCTGATGGAGATATACCTATCTCTATTCTAAACACTATGTGGACATTATCTTTCAATGAGACGTCACTATTTTATCATAACTTATAAAAGAAAACGTCAGCGCTTGGAGATTTTTTATTCAACTAGATAGGTTTTCTTTTCATTGCTTGCATTCGAGAAGCCCATCAGGAAGTGCGAGGTTAGAGCTCTGTAAAATTGGTTTAAGCACCCCAGTCGGTCCAAATTGCCGACTGACCGTTCCAAGGCGGTAACTGTCGGTTTATTCTATTTGTTAAATAACTAATCACAAATTTGTTCTTTTACTTTTGGCTTGAATGTAAATACCTTTGTCCTGTGCCTTTTTAAGGTTTGGTATATGTTGCATTGCTCATAGGACTTTGTCATATGTTCTTATTATTGTCGTTTTTGTTTGTTTGTTGTCGCTGTTCTTTTATGTTGTTGTGTTGTTGTTGTTGATGTTGTTTGCAATTTATAGTAAAACTTATAACAATATCGTATCTCATTCCTTAATATTGGCAGATAATACTGAATAAAGACTTTGCCATATATTCTTTTTATTGTCGGTTTTGTTTGTTTGTTGTCGCTGTTCTTTTATGTTGTTGTTGTTGTTGTTGTTGTTGTTGTTGTTGTTGTTTGCAACTTTTAGTAAAACCCCCATGACTATACCGTATCTCATTCCTTAATATTGGCAAGTTATACTGAAAAGAGAAGACTGTAAAGTGTCTGGTTATCGTGATTGAACAGAAACATATTACAGATTCTACAAATTATGACATGTCTAAAAGAAGTCGTAATTGTGTATATCACGACTTGTGTCCATGGATACTATCCAATTAAACGGTTTTTTAATTAATTTAATTAAAAATATCACGAGAGGTGTATCCTTCGACTTAAAACGGCTTTTCTTTGATGTTTACTTACAGTATATGATGATAATTGACTTCCCACAAACTCAGAGAGGACAGAAATATTGTCATAAGACAAAAATCTGGATCAATTATACTATATGTTATTAAACAAGTGATTTGATATTGGTCCTGTTATTTGTCCAAGGGTAGTCGTATTGGCCCAAGGCCTAATGCCTAACTTATCAAACAAAACGTTATCGCTTGGAAATTTATTCAAAGGGATCGGTTTTCTTTTAATTGCTTGCTTTTGAAAACCCATCAGGAAGTGCGAGGTTAGAGCTCTGTAAAATCGGTTTAAGCACCCCAGTCGGTCCATATTGCAGACTGATCGTTCCAATGCGGTAACTGTCGGGTTTGCTCTTTTTGTTAACTGACTCATCACAGATTTGTTCTTTTTTTTACTTTTGGCTTGCATGTGAATACCTTGGTACCGTGCCTTTTCAAATTTTAGTATATGTTGCAATGCTAATAGGACTTTGTTAAATATATTCTTATTTGTGAAATATACATGTAAATTTAGAACACATAGGTTTGTTTCATAAATTTTTGCAACCTGTCTGCGTCTACACATAGACCGAGTTAAAACAAAATGGCAGCCATTTCCCAGAGCGTTTTGCTGAAATCTATATCATTTTTGGCCCTGCTATATTAACCAATCAAATCACTTCAAATGCGGGCTTTGTATCAATATCACTTTTCGCAGGCCGAAAAAGTGATATTGATATTGGCACTGATTTAAAGCAGGCTTTTCAGGACTAATAACGAATAGTTTAATGTATTCAATAACTCATAATCATAGTTGGACAACTATTTCAGAAGGGTTTCCACTGTTACTATACATGGTTATTTGGCAGGGCCCTGTTTTATAACTAGAGCCAAGCTATATGTCAATGTAACATTGACCAATATTAAATGGACACGATAACTTTCAAGGACACAGTATCATGGTACTTTAATAACAAATGAGACCTTAAGAGATACCATCTGTAATCATGGGACACAATAATTACAACCAAACGCAATCAGAACAATCCACGAACATTGTACGGACATATTGTCATAAAAAGTCTGAATTGTATAATATCACAGAGCGAGAAGCCTTGTAACGCCTTCCTCTGGAATGGAAACAAATACCAAGGCCGTTCATACATACTGCAAATAATATCAATGTTTTGTTGCAGTCACATAAATATCATATGACCCTATTTACGCTTCGCGAAGCATAATGGCATCATATATTCTCATTCAACACTTTAGATAGCTAACCCAATGTACAAATCATGTTAGTACCGTGTATAAAAAGACTTTTTAAAGCGGAAACACTCTTAAATCGTTGTTCTGAATCAGCAATTTGTCAGAATCAAGAACGGTAATGCACTTCAATGCTCAGACCTACTTAGCATGTGTATGCTTGTTTGGCTGTATTTCCGAAGAAAACTTACGAACGGCAACAGGAACTTGCCGCCGACACCTCGTTTCGACTTCTAGAACATCGATGAAACATGTCATGGAAGCATCCTTTGAGCTTCATAGAGCCAAAGATCAGAATTCTGCGAAATTTCATTCTTCCTCAGGGGTATATACAAGGCATCGACGATGTATCGTTTTGGAATCAGGGGACCTTGTTCGGCGACTTTTCGTTGAGTTTTTGTTATTGTGTTTACTTACATCTTGCAATTAAATTGCGAACGATGAAAGTGACTGGTAGAAAATTAATCTCTTTTCACGCAACTGGCGGCTTTGCCTAATTCGGACATTAATTGTAAGCATTTACGTCATGCTTAACTATCTACTGCGGTAAACAAAGAATGAGAAAATCCGGCTTGTTTCGTGTATTTATCGACATAGGTGCCAGTGGGAAAGCGTTCCGGGTATTTTATATGTTATAAATCAAACAAATTTATCAAATAATTCCCAACTCTTTTACGCTTGAGTAAAATGTTCATGATCCAAACTATTTATAAATAAGATTATTAAGTTTAAATGTGATTCGGTTTTGTTCTTTGATATGCGATACCAGAAGTTGCTGTTCTGTAAAACCACGTGACTTGCGTGTTGCGTATAGATTGGATGATTTACGATCAATTATAATTATACCCACAAGAATCCCGTCGTTTCTTTTGAGCACATCAAAAGTGTCTGAGGTACTTATATAACAAAATGCTGTACGTGATCACTATGCCTCTGTGTTATACTTTTTAAAGACATTCATTAAGTCTTATTGTAAGTTATCTTGAAATAATATGTTTGTTCACGCTGATAATCTCCATGATAAAACACAAATTGTATATTATCATATTCCTGCATTGATCCATGCTAGACATTGATGAATATTATCAACTTCTATATTATTATGTTCGTTGTCTATACTTTAAACACATGCTGGTGAGATTAGATACATAATAACATTACATCTTTAAACGAAGGGACAGTACTTAGTAGCGCAATCGGTAGAGCGTCAGCTCAAGGTACGGAAGGCCCTTGTTCGACCCTGGGCCGCGACATGCCAAATTCTTTAAAAATGGTAGTGGCATAGATCCCTTGCTAACGCTCAAGCAAATATAAGGGTAGTTCCACGACTTGTTGGCCTGCTGTAAGGATAATGTGACTGGGTGTGGTATCAGCCAGGTGTACACGGCATGTTATACCCAGTGAAGGCAGCACTATTTCTGCTTCAAGTGGACGCCGTCTCCAGATAACTGAAATACTGTTGGTGGGACGATAAAACAAACAAACAAACTTTAAACGAAGATGAATTTTAGGTTGACCGATTTACATATTTTTGGTTGTCTCCAGAATTTCAAGAATTAATTCAAACGCTTCATGCATACTATATACTTAGTTTCAGTCGATGATAAGATTAAATAAAATGACACAGACACATTTTAGAAACACTGAGTGCATGAAAAGTTTAAGCAACAGACGTAAAAAGGCTGATCACAAAAAAACAACGTCTATAAAATGTAGCATATACCTAGCAAGCAGGTTACACACGTTTTGCAACTCAACGACATATTAATTTGAGTTTCATGATTGTGTTTTAATGTTACCTGTGAAAGATTGCAGATGAAAGAAAATAAACTTTGTGCCAAGATCAGGAATTTAATGATTGATAAGATTTAAAAATTCGTGCTTCTTGCCAATCAATAAATCAACCAAGTTAAATATCAACAAACAAGATTTTAAATAAGTATGCAAATGGACATTTTTTATCATATGCGCTGTTTATAAAGCATCAAATGTGTTTTTGTATTCTAGAAGAAAAGCTTTTTTATGACGTACTGATTTTTTGTACACAACACCAATCTCCATAAATAGCTAAAAGAAATTAGGCAACTTACTATACAAAAATAATCGGGAAAAATGTTTTGCCATTCTGTTTTACTCCTTGTTGTAATACACGTATTTCTTTATAGATTCGATCACCAGAAGAACAGAAAGTTAGAGCCTTATTGTTCCTATAAAAACACATTTCTTAATTGCTCCATACCATGAGCTGCTGTTTGATGTTTAGTCTTTTGGCAAAACTGAGAAACATAGAAACAACAACAATCAATGACAAGCTATTATTCGATAATAATTAATGTTTGGACACGTTCTAAAACAGATGTAGCTCATTTGTGTGTTTGTTTATACACAATGTACATTCTAAGAACAAAAGAAAAACTTATCTAGAAAAAAAAAACGTGTTCTTTACTTACTTTCTGAGACATCCTCAATGACAGGTCCGGCCCAATTACCGCCAGAGTAACCGGACGTCAATGTGTCCAAGGAAAAATTTAATCCGGGAAGTAAATGACCCATCTTTTATAGACAGAATAACAAAACTATTCCATGAAATATATAATAGTCCAACTGATGTCTTTCACTGTCATATGGTAGAATTCACTGCGCGAGGCTACGACGTGTTATTCTTTCGTTTAGTTATGAGAAAACATTGCAATCCAAGTTATTTCTTCACAGATTTATATGAAAATAATCCAATCCAGCAGCTGCCTATAACCGTAATTATTGTTGTAGTAACACTATAAAATACCGCACTTATTACAATGTTCCAGTGCATAATAATATGTAGACATACTCTCTAGGTAGAATAGATTTGCCATAGAAACAGAATTTTTAATTGTCATTTCACTTTTACTGTATGTTATAAGGTCTCTCATTACACAGTCTAACGAGACATATAATCACACAATTATTGTTACCGTATATATATTCTTATTGTTTAAATGTGAGAGGTCAATAATTTCTGCCTGTTTATTCTTTTAATTTATTACTTTTTTACTATTATCTGTTAACTGACTAGCTATCAAGATATCAAAATAATGAACTGTTCTAAAGATGTGACAATGCCACTGTTACATAACAGACGAACAAAAATTAGAAATTGTTCATCTAATGTAACCTTTAAAAACGTTGTTATAACGTTTTCTCTAAATCATATCTTTAGCCTAATAAAACGATACGGTTTTATAAATTTGCTGTGTTTCTTTGTCTAGTTTGTAGACAGGGCTATATAATACCACAAAAAATAATACCACAAAATTCCTCCTCATTCATTTATTTTGTACACTAATTTAGTTTAGTAAAATAGGGTCAATTAAACTTCACTTTCGATACACAAAATGGACCTTTATGGACATGTTTCAAGAGATAGTATACTTGAACGAGACTATGTCTTAATTGAATCAATTTAAGACTAGAGCTCGTGGTTTATTTATTTGCCTGATTGCTTCACACAATCAAAGGGTATAACGATGAGTCAGCTGATTGAACATCCTAATAGATTTCGTTAGTTCAGATAGTCATGTATCAACTGATGTAAATTGTTAACCCAAATATATATAAATATTCAGTTACAATCATCAAGGCATTTCATATGTGTTCGATTAGCACATACAACACACGGATTTATAGTTGTTTTGCTAATCTTTCACCAACAAGTACAATCAAGTGTATATTAACGAATCTGAATTAAAATTTATTTCCTACCAGTTAGAACCACAATTAAGAACACATGTTGATTTTCGTATAAGCAATTTAAAAAAAAGATTGAACGACATTCCACCCATAAAATTCATGAACATTGCTTCTCTTTACCATATGTTCGTATGCAAAGTGCAGATTTTATACGAGAGAAGTAAGAATTCTTAAATCCGGACGTTTTCACAAAAAGATAATAAAACTAATTGTGAGCAGTGTTTTTATGTCATAAATAAATGATATTACACATGTACCACTTGTCTTTAAAGGGTTTGCAGCTACTGACTTAATATTGCCGAGAAATAATATTTGCAAAATGATCATTTTTTTAGATTGTGAAATGATGTTGCATATAGTTAACACATAATCATGAGGAAGGTTTCATTTTTTATTATCACAAAGTCGTATTATTCGGCGGGAAAGATCCGATCCTACTTATACAAGCACTCATCAAATCGGTTGGTATTGCTAAATACGACGACTCGAGCGGTTATCACAGCATTCTAGCTTATTAGCTAGCCAGAGTATGGATACAATAGGACCAATAATCAACACAAGAAGACGGATTCAGTGTTTGTCACAGCGAAGAAGCTTTGCGATCGTAGACTGCAATATTGCCCGCTCTCATATTTTCTTTTATTCTATTCTGCCAACGTAAATGTAATAAGGTACGACAGACAAGCGGCACAACAGTTAAATGCACATTCCTAAACTTCAAAAACGCATTTGAACGCATCTTTTGAAAGCGTGTTAAACATTAACTGTAGTATTTCCCAAAGGTTCATCAGAGACCTCTCCAAAATCCTTTCAAACTCTAAGTATGTTGTTATTCTTTTCAAAGCATTATGTACACACGTATGATTTGTGTTGTATCTTAAGCCAAATAAAGGTATTATGTGTTGTTTTGCTCATTTTTTCAAAATATAAAGGGAACCGTTCAATTATCATTCAATCCGTTTCATTGTATTTATTTCTATTTTAAGAATTTAATGCTTGTTATAAACTAGTACTGAAAACACCACTAAATCAGGCAACAGTGCGACTATTATTAAACGCAAAATTACACTGCGAATATCGTTTTAAATTCTGGTTTTTCCAACCAAAATTTGTATGTACTTCGATCGATTAAATGTATTCTGGATCTAGGGTCTAACCATTCATTCACCTTGTTGTAAAGTACTAAGTATTCAAAATGCAAATCAAATACTGCAGACATCAGATTATCAATTTAACAGCATAACTTGCATTTAAGCAACGCATTATCACTGTTTCCTTAAGTAAATGCTTTTTGGTTCGCGTTTTGCGAAAGGAAATGCAAAACTATGTAAATAAAAAGATATATGCCCAGTAACTTTTAAAGGCAAGCAGAACTAGATTAACTCATTTTCTGTATAAAATAAAAAAAAGGTTGTCTTATTTAAGCACCACACCAACTTAAAGGAAGAGTGTTCTGTGTTTTAAAACATTACTAGATCAAGATTCCAAACAAGAAAAGGAATGAATGTTTCAGAACAAAAATGCAACGCCTATTATTAACTAAACAGTATATATATATATATATATATATATATATATATATATATATATATATATATATATATATATATATATATATATATATATATATATATATATATATATATATATATATATATATATATATATATATATATATTATCAGGAATGATAAATACTTGCTGCACAAGAAGTTTTTTAGAAAACGATATAATGAAAATTCTATGAGTTTAACATAAAATATAATTTGTTTGAAGGTCAAATAAAAACAGCTTTATCACGAAAATCAATTACTGTATTATATTTGGTAGACTAGTTGTTTACAGTTGATACTTTTGTCAAAAAAAAAATGTATGGTGAACTCTAACAATAAGTGTAATTTTGTCTTGATTCGGCGGTAATTTTCATTTTACGTCGTATTGATTGGTTATGATTGTCAGTCCAGCGACTATACTAGTAAAATTGCTTGTTTCGATAACAACGGCTTGTGTAAACTGAGGTAATTAAAGTAAACCAATGAAACAGGATTTTAATCCTTTATTTAAATTAGCATATTTATCTCAAATAAGCTCGGTCTACCTAAGTTCAATTTAATTATATTAAAACACACTTGTGTTGCATTGCATACACTGCATATAAAGAAACGTATCCGGCGTTGCAGTAGAACATTAGAAATGATAAAACGCCCACGTCAAATACATTATAACTTCAAATGTATTAAGGTTATTCATAGTTGATGTACACCCTGGTAAAATTTATTGCAGCACTTGGAGCAAAATGATTTGTTTCATTAATATAGCTGGCTCTGTTATTTCATTAATTATAAATTTTAGAACGATTTCTCATCGTAAATTACAACAATAAATTTGCACTTTAATCATTTTAAAACTACTTTCAAAGTTTAAAAGTAACACATTAACACTTCATTTTATCATTTTAATATCAATTCTACTTAAAATATTCCACTTATAAAACCCCATCCCCTGTCACTACATTCGTGCACAAAATACTTTACTTCAAAATATTTGATTAACAGTTCACTATTCCGCCTAAAGTTTCTTATAGTTTTTACCAACAAAGGTCTGATTAATTCCCATTTTTAGGGAACATATTGACCATTTAATCAAGTACAAGACGGACTTACTAAGTTTTATCTCTTAAAGATAATGTTCCATTATCTTAAGATTATGTATAGGACTTTTGACCAGGAGGCAGAAATACTACACACAAAAATCCACATCTGGGAACTAGGGAATAAAGTGTAAATATCCAGCAGCTAGTGAATACAGTGGTTAACTGGCCGTCTGGCAAGCCCACTAGCTCTGGTGGTATATCGAAGATCTCGCGCGTGAAAGATACGTATAGTCGGTCAACATAATTAAAACGTGTCTAATCTGATGTTTTCCCGTAATGAGCCAGCAAAGTGTTGCTCTTTGATGAGGACGTATGTCTAAGATAATTATATTTGCGGATTTTTTTTCGATTGCTTGAACTGAAAACTGAATGTAGACCTCATTATTTCTTCATATGGTAAAAGAACTATCTATCACGCTCGTAAACTAGTGTTGTGGTTACTTGCTTTTATAAGCACATAGAAGTGTGTATTTGGGTCAAAAATGTGTGCCGTTGGCATTTGCAGACAAGCCTTTTTAAACAAGCCGAAAGGTAGAAATCCATTGAAGTTACATAATTTAGTTATTTGCTATTTGTTTTACTGTCCTTCAAATTAAAGACGACATTTATTAGTAAATGATGTCTATAAATAATAAAAAGCGTTTTTGACGAAAGCGGTATAAATAACTTACAAATATATGCTATCAAATTATGAATACCGCATTTGTTTGTGTTTTTATTATTGTTGTTCTTCTTTTGTAGATTCGTGTTGAGTGTAATGTCTCGTCTCTTGCCTTGTGCCATTGTACATGTACTTCTTATGAATTTTGTCTAGTTGTAGTTCTAGTTTACTACTTGGGGAAATCCTCATATGACCTTTTCTTATCTTCCTTAAGAACTCCTGTTCTGATTTATTTATGCATGCTGTTGATTAATTCTTTCGGACTACTTGTATTCTATCAGCCCTTCTCACGTGATATTGTATGAAAGGAAAGTGTTCCAGTAGGAGACATTATGGACCAATGCGAAAAACTCAGGGTCTAAATGGAAATGAAGCGATTCGACAAGACAATTTTTAAAAGACAGTTTATAAGCTAGTTTCCGATATTAAATTCGGTGTTTAAATGTTATACTTGTCTTATCCGGGCTCTAAATTTACACTACGCGGATAAAATGCGTGATTTAAGCATACCATGCCTACAGTATTCACAAAGACATTTACAAAAACAATCACGGAACGGAGTTTTACAATAACCTGTAAAAACATCTTACATACTTTTATGTAATTGTAAAAGGTAAAAAATAAACCTTTACTAAGCCCTAGCATATTTAGTTACTTATTTGCCCAGCTATTACGTCTTTCTATATAATTTCTATTTTAAATCTATTTACACGATACTACCAGCAGTGTTTGTCCAGCTATTAAGTATTTCTGCTTTATTTGTATTTTTTAACTGTCTAGAAGATACCACCAGCATGTTTGCAGGATATAAAATTAACCTTACAGTTAGCCTGAGACGGTGTCTCGTATTATTAATCATTTACAGTGTAGTCAGGTCGTATATAATAAATCTTTTAGCAAAAATATCCGCACAGATAAAAAAGACGCTTCATGTTATTCGATTTGCATATTCCTTTATCGACAATCTTCTCAAAAATGTTCTAATTTATATGCTGTTGATTTTTTTTTTCATAAATATGTTAACGTGTGTTCTGACACCAATCTCTAAATGTGATTTCCAATATTGCAAGATATCAGTTAATATCGTGATAAATAATCCTAAAAGCTACTGATATAAACTGAAACAGTGGTGTGTTTATTTTGATATTGATAAGTCACATACAATTTCCTCGAATGATGTATACTGGTATAGTTTTTAAGATAGATTTTAAAAACAAATATTTAAAAAAGACACTTACAATTTGTTTAAAGAATAGATAAATAAGAAAAGGTCATATAAGAAATTACCACAGATATTTAATTCTAAACTACCTCTAGACAAAGATAAACATGGTAAATGTGAAAGAGGAAAAAATATAGAGACGAGACATAACACACAAAAAGAAAAACGAGCAGTTACAACTTTGATACTTCCTATAGTGGCTATGTACAATATTTTTGCTTGGAATAATAAAATTTATTACTTTTGCAAATATCACATTTGTAATTCATGGTTAGATTATACGGGTGTAACGGTTTATTATGTATAATTGTAATTGTATCAACCTTTTAACACTGTCAAAATATGTTTTCTATTATACCATTGTCCAAAGTTTATGATGAACAGATTAAAGTATATTATACAAGACATCCACTTATAAATAGGTTGAACAGTGGAAAATGTCACTCATACTCTTTGGGAGCAATCGGAACTCCTCGGGTTATTCCGTCCTCGGGACAATCATCCCTCGGATGTATCTGGTGCAATGATACTTACAGAATCACCATCATTTCGTTCGCCGGAAGAAGAATACACCATTAAAAAAGTTCTTCAAAAATTGATCGGTATTGTGTACAGAAGATTTTTCACCCTATAAACTTCAATTTATCAATTTAACTGTTCACATCTCATTAGACACCAAACAATTACTGCATTTTCAGTGAAATAACAAACCATTTTGTTGTTTTGATGACGTCATCGGCACTGACATGTTTATTTTCGCAGGTTTTTCCGCGTCATACATCCAAGAGATGATTCGTGAATTATCCGAGGCGATCCGATTGCTTTAGGAGATGGCACACATTATGCATGCATTAATGCCCAATGTTCTGGATTTGTTAAAAACATAAGAAGAACGTCTCTGTATGCTTAAGATGTCTTCATTTCAACAATGTTTGAACACAACAGCTTATTAAAAGGTTTTTGTTATCAAATAAAATATAAAAATCCTTTAGCTTTCAATTAATCTACCATTTATTACCTATAATTTAGTAAACATGTTTTAAACACCTCAATACGTGCAAGAATATAACTTTGTAAAATAGTTTATGCACCCTAGTTCGGTGTTTTGCCGGCTGACTGGTATGAAGCATTGGATTGGTTCTTTTTTGCATGTAATTTTCCATGTTTTGCTTACTTTTCACCCGTCTGGCTAGTGATTGCCAATGCAATACTACAAACATCCCATCGTAGTTTTAAAGTGTGGGGCAATGATAATAATACATGGATGTTTTGTTGTTATTTATTATTGTTGTTTTATATTATTGGTGTTTTCTGATGTAACTGTCTAGTGGTTTACATGACATTTAGTTTCGTTACAGCGAAAACCTTTCCAGATAAGATATAGAACGGTTTGTTTTAAGCAAATTATATCAATCAAGAACCTCAAAAGGGTAAAAGCCACATAAGTTGCGAAATACATGACGATGCATACACTTTTTCGCATATAATGTACCATAATGATATTTATTCAAATTGTAGAGAGAGAAAAAAAATGTTACCTATCTTCTCCATTAACCACTTTAAAAGATCCCTATTAGTTATATATTGATATAAGAAAAAGTTAAAAATGCACAACCACAACGTTATTTTTTATCATTTCCACCTAAGCTTTCTCACCCCTGTCACAAAATTTCAGGATACGCAATGAATTGTTCAACAATGAGCTTAATTATACCGCGTTATTTCAAAATTCGTTTTCAAATGATAAATATTTATCCAGTTTCATTTCAAAGGAATTTACATCATTTCATTTTATCACAAAAACACCATTGAATCGGTGAATTTAATTTTACGTAACGTGACGTAACTAAGCGCCAAAAGTCCGCTCACTAATCACTCCGCGTTTAACCATGGATAGAGAAATTGCACACACCCACATGTCAACATCCGACTAGTAGTGAACACAGAGGTAAACTGCCCGACTGGCGAATCCACTAGCTCTGTTGATGTATTGGAGATATACCTCGCGCGTGGAAGTTTTGTAGAGCCGGGAAAATAATTAAAACGCGTCTGATCTGTCCGTAGGTAATAACCAGCACGCAACGTATACCAATGCTTGTGTCGGTATTTAATTGTGAATATTTTTCATTCGGTCTGTACATTTTATTGTATGTAATGAAGATTAACTGTGTGTTTAGTCATAATCGTTGTTGGATGTTATTGTCATTTCTGTTATTTATATTATGTAGCACTGCATAAGGGCGTTAATTACATTTTAATATAATTGTATATACAATTATATATATATATATATATATATATATATATATATATATATATATATATATATATATATATATATATATATATATATATATATATATATATATATATAATATTTGTGTATTAATTTGTCTTGTTTGTTGATATTCCTTCAATTTCATTTCTGTGTGTGCGCCCGCATGTATGCATATATATGTGTGTGTGTGCGCGCGCGCGCGCGCATGCATGCATGTGTGTGTGTGCGCGCACGTACGCATGTATATGTGTGTGTGTGTGTGGCGCATTCATGCATATGTGTGTGTGTGTGTGTGCGCGCGCAAGCGCATGCATGCATGTGTGTGTGTGTGTGTGTGTGTGTGTGTGTGTGTGTGTGTGTGTGTGTGTGTGTGTGTGTGTGTGTGTGTGTGTGCGGGCGTGTGTGTGTGTGCGGGCGTGTGTGTGTGTGCGTGTGTGTGTGTGCGTGTGTGCGTGAGTGTGTTCGTGTTGTGGATGTGCGTGTTGGTGTATGTGTGTGTGTTTCAATAGTGTAAATCCAAAAAGTCTCCATGTTGCTTAGTGGGTTTTTTAATTGGAAACAATCACGTACCTTAATTTGTTATATTGAAGTATCATTAAACGATGTTATTTGTATTATCCATAGTTGCATTCTGTGTTTAGTAATGCTGATGATAACAGTCACATAATGATGTTTATGTACATAAGGGAACAAGTATATATTTATAAAACAATATATTTTTACAAAATAATAATATCCCATAAACATTTGATACTATGCCAAACATATGCTCCAAGCACAAATCAAGATGTCGTTTTGGAACAATGCGTCATATAAGACATAATCATTAAAAATTGAAGACGTTATTGACGCTCACCGCGAAGCAATATCTTAGGCCTTTAACTTACTGAATGTAAATAACTACATGTATAATAATTTATTGATGTGACTTAAGCAAAACCTGTCTTACTTATAAATCAACTAGCAAGCCATAGAAATGGCACATTTTAACAATAATAAACATCATGCCATGTTACACCAAGACCATTTCTATCGTCTGAAAACTGAATGTGATTGTATTAATTAAATGAGTCGACATTAATTGGATATGTTTTGATGTTTAAAATATAATCCAAACTGTTAGAAAGTTCAGCATTCTTCAAATTCCACATAAAACCCAGTTACTAAGTTTGGAGTCATAAATATAGAACTATGTTCTAGCTCAGGTGTTTACAAGAACAGTTACAATCCTGTTCTCTTTGGTAGCTTGTAGTCGGTACAATTTCCGGTGCTCTGATACTGCAGAGTAGCTCCCCTTTAGATTAAGTGTGCCATAAAAGCCACAAAGCGACATGAAATATGAAAAAAATGAGGCATTTACAGTCAGAAAATGAATACAACTCACATGGAGAAATAAATTGAAAATATATATTACAAAAAAAAAATGGAAAAAAAACGAATTTTAATGTCATTTGTTTTAAAATTAACGATTTGAAGAAAAGAACCAAGGAATAATCCCTTTTCTGAATGTTGAAGCAAACAATAGACATACCCATTCACATAGACAGCTACTGTTATCTCGACAATCTGATTTCTCGACTTAATTTGAAAAGTCCCGACGATATCGAAATAACGAGAGTCGACTGTATTGTAATTGAAATTTATCAAAGTAAAGACAGACTATTTACATGTACTGGTACGTTACTGCATGGTTCAACTGTCCGCTGAAAGCGCTATAACACTTATTTTATCAAAGGTGAAGGTAGTTTAACCATGACTGTGTGCCTTAATGAGTCGCATTGATTTCCGTTGCAGTAATGATTTAGTGCCATTAAAAATAGATCGTCATATCTTTTAATAATCGAAATTATTGTTGTTTAGTACATGGTTTGTATTTAAATGCATGTTATTCAGCGAGGCTAGAAAAAAATATCTAATCTGGAAACGGTAGCATCTGGATATATCGTTAGATATATATAATAGTAGATATATAATTATCAAATCTTTATGGTATATTTAATATTTTATTGTTCGTTTTATTTATTTGTGAATGATTTATTATAAGACACAGATAAAATATCATCCTTTCAAGGAGTCAGTATCCTTAGCAACGCTTACCGTGTTGCAAACGTGGCAATCGGAATCAGTTACTACGGCAAGACAAGCAATGATAGCAAAGACAAATGATAAACCCATATCAGGACTACAAAAGCAACACAAGACACTGGCCATTGTTGTTGTCTTGCTTAACTGATGGTTGCTAGTGTTTCTTTTGGTTTCTTACTTCAATTCTATTGAAAGTGCAGCTGGTGCCAGCTTTGCAGCTGTTGCTATTGGTGATGCTGATGATAAATATAATCTTATGATGATGGTGACGAAAATGATGATGGTTGGTGGTGGTGGTGGTAGTGGTTGTAGTGGTAGTTTCTTCAAGGGAAAGGATTGCTAGTAACCAGTACTGGCGTGACCGTGCTATAATGATCGGACAGGTCGTTGTAAGTGCCCCAGGCCTCGTCTCATTATCAGCTGTCAGCTTCAGACAGCGTTATTATCATTCACTAGTGTTGTTTTATATCGTGAATATATGATCCCAGCCCACGCACTGAGACTTCGAGGTTTACGCATAACGTTAATTTGGCCGGCTTTATTTCCTGGTTTATAATTTGATATAAATTAAGTCACATCGACAAATAACACAATTTTGCAAAAAGAATTTTAGTTGGAAGGATAGAACAGGTTAACAGTTTAAATAGTGAAGCTTTGGACACTCCAGCTGATAAAAGGTTCCATGTTAAAATAGGTGGCAAATAAACAAAACTGTTTAAGATAATGATATTTGTCCTAAGATTTAAAAATTTCCGTTTGAAACGGTCACTGTGTGCATCTGTCTACAAATATGCAAGGTGTACACGACATATAATAGCCTGTAAAGGCATCAAATGGACATGATCATCGGATAACTGAAAGATTGTTTGTGGAACGATAAATTTAACAAACGATAAGCAGACCCAAACATAATATCTGGTGTTATTTGTCTAAGATCTAAGAAGCTTATCTTGATGAACATACAGCGTTTGTTTTGCTATGTACATGAATCAATTCGACTTATATCTCTTGAAACAATGATATGTTATGTTATGATTTCTCAAAATGGTGTAAATGCAATCATTGCTTCTTTTCATATAACATTTTACTAGAAGACAATGTGAAAAGAACATTTCGGCTGCATAAACACGAATGACCCTAGTGTTTTCCTAATTATCTTACAAGTTTATTGATAAATTAGGAAGCCATGATTACATGCAACTCTGGTTTTGACATTTAATTGTCTGTACATGTAACATGACATTTTACTTACAATATAGAAACACAACAATGTTCGGATGAACATGCCACCGGACCACAATAATGATCGTTCGTACACACATACCTTTTTTTGCTGTAATCGCAAGCACCATACTTATTATTTTAAAATATGGGCCTTTGAACTTTTGCGACTTTTTAAATTTCAATCATACAAATTTGAAATACTGCCAGAACTAATTAAAGATTAAAATATCATAAGTTCAAAGCTCGTCTCCCTTTTGAATCTAGGTTTGTTCCAAACCCTAATCGATTGAATAATCTTACGAAAACTTTCAAGATTCAGCATCTTTAAAACGATACAGCAGTGTTCAGTGTTTTCAAAAACTGATTCAGGCGACGTTTGTTACTAGAAAAAACGTATTACTTTTCCGGAAAATATAAACATCAACGTATCTAAGGTAGATTGGGTTTCAGTGTTGAGATTCAATAATGGTACTTAGTTATAGAAACAAAATTTAAGTGGTGTTTTTTGTCTTTTTTGTTGTTGTTGTTTGTTTTTGTGTGTGTTTTGTTTTGGGTTTTTTTTTTTTGTTTGTTTTTGTTGTTGTTGTTGTTTTTTACAAGAGAACCCGCCTTTCGATTTGTCATTTTTTTCCATTGTTCTTATCATAAACATAAGCTGCGAAAACATTTTGTTGATGGCCAAAATGAAACAAATTTAAGCTCTATATATTAAGAATCTTAAGGGATAAAAGCCTGAAATCTTCTTAAAATAGAACCAAAATAGCTTAAAAATGTCAGTGATTATACATGTTTAGTTCATCTTTCTCACTCAAAACGAGATTTGAAATATAAATAGCAGTTAGCTGGTAAAAGCCACGCCAAATAAAAGTTAACAGACAACAAAAGAGTTAGATTATGTGACATGTACATGCATTTAAAATAAACCGGGTAATGCTGAACCACTGGACACTGAAGAGAATGGGTGCATTATGGTTCCTCAATAATATAGAACGACAATGCTCGTTATGCAGGGTTACGGAAAGCTGTGGAGTGAGATGGTAACAGAATGACAATGTCAGTTGTGCAGAGTTATGGAAAGCTGTGTGGTGAGATATTGATATAGAATGACAATGCTAGTTGTGCATTGTTATGGAAAGCTGTGTGGGGAGACGATGATATAGAATGACAATGTCAGTTGTGCAGGGTTATGTAAAGCTGTGTGGTGAGACAATAATATATAATGACAATGTCAGTTGTGCAGGGTTACGGAAAGCTGTGTGGTGAGCTGGTGATATAGGATGACAATGCTAGTTTTGCAGGGTTATGGAAAGCTGTGTGGTGAGATGGTGATATAGAATGACAATGCTAGTTGTGCAGGGTTATGGAAAGCTGTGTGGTGAGATGGTGATATAGAATAACAATCTCAGTTGTGCTGGGCTACGGAAAGCTGTGTGGTGAGATGGTGATATAGAATGACAATCCCAGTTGTGCTGGGTTATGGAAAGCTGTGTACTGAGATGGTGATATAGAATGACCATGCCAGTTATGTACGGTTACGGAAAGCAGTGTGGTAAGACGATGATATAGAATGACAATGCCAGTAAAGTATGGTTACGGAAAGCTGTGGGGGGAGACGATGATATAGGATGACAATGCCAGTTATGTACGGTTACGAAAAGCTGTGTGGTGAGATGGTGATACAGAATGACAATGCCAGTAATGTACGGTTACGGAAAGCTGGGTGGTGAGATGGTGATATAAAATGACAATGCCAGTAATGTAGGGTTACGGAAAGCTGTGTGGTGAGATGGAGATACAGAATGACAATACCAGTTATGTAAGGTTACGGAAAGCTGTGTGGTGATATAGAATGACAATGCTAGTTGTACATGGTTACGGAAAGCTGTGGGGTGAGATGGTGATACAGAATGACAATACCAGTTATGTAAGGTTACGGAAAGCTGTGTGGTGATATAGAATGATAATGCTAGTTGTACATGGTTACGGAAAGCTGTGGGGTGAGATATTGATATAGAATGACAATCCCAGTTGTGCAGGGTTATGGAAAGCTGTGTGGGGAGACAATAATATAGAATGACAATGTCAGTTGTGCAGGGTTACAGAAGGCTGTGTGGTGAGCTGGTGATATAGAATGGCAATGCTAGTTGTACAGAGTTATGGAAAGCTGTGTGGGGAGCTGGTGATATAGAATGATAATGCTAGTTGTGCAGGGTTATGGAAGGCTGTGTGGTGAGATGGTGATATAGAATGACAATCTCAGTTGTGCTGGGTTATGGAAAGCTGGGGGGGGGGAGACGATGATATAGAATGACAATGTCAGTTGTGAAGGCTTACGGAAAGCTGTGTCGAGAGACGATGATATAGAATGACAATGTCAGTTGTGAAGGCTTACGGAAAGCTGTGTCGAGAGACGATGATATAGAATGACAATGTCAGTTGTGAAGGCTTACGGAAAACTGTGTCGAGAGACGATGATACAGAATGACAATGCCAGTTGTACAGGGTTACGGAAAGCTGTGTGGTGAGATGATGATATAGACTGACAATGCCAGTTATGTACGGTTACGGAAAGCTGTGTCGTGAGAATAAACTTATTTTGTTCACTATGTATTCTAGTAACAAAATGGAGTGTGTCAATATACATAGGTTCTCGTGTTTATTTGGTCAGCAAATGTAGCAAATGTGGGACAGTATTTCATATTTAGATAACTGACCATGCACACACAATCTTACACTTCACGGCTTTATACGTGAAAAACATTTATTCCAAATGAATCATGGCGAAAAGCAATGTTTCAGTGCATTGTACATACTGACAGCTTATATAACTCGGCTACAAACTTCTTTATTTTTATTTTAATCATGACAGAGAAGCTGTGTTCACCGCATCATATATAGAGCTAATTTACAATATTCGTTTAACCAAACCCTAATTATTCCGACCTAATACCAGGACCCATGGTACGTTTACACTGAATAAAATTGTAGGTATTACTCCATGGTTGGCAATGGAACTCAGCATGGACGCACTATCTGATGTGAAGCACGTGGAGGTATAACACAATGTTCGCAAAACAAATTGTATCCCCTAGGTGGTTCTGGCACCAATATGTGAGAAATGCGTCATCATGTAATTAAAATGGCGTTTTTTTTAAATTTTCTCGCAATACTGATTAGCATAAGGATCATCAACTCAAAATCTTAAAAATTTTATGCACGTGAAATAATAGTTGCTTGGTGTCTATTTTCATCTAGAACATTGCATATATCTGCATGTAAATCACAACATCTCTCTCTCTCTCTCTCTCTCTCTCTCTCTCTCTCTCTCTCTCTCTCTCTCTCTCTCTCTCTCTCTCTCTTTCTCTCTCTCTCTCTCTCTCTCTTTATCTCTCTCTCTCGCGCTAAATAATGAATGAAATAATAAAAAATACCCATAAACTAACCCTAAATACAATGTTGTAAATTATTCCAGCGGGAATTGTACTAATTGCCGAAAATTTGAGTGAGAGCATTTTTAGAAAAAAAATATAACCCGTGAAAGTTCATGCACTCAAATAATTTCAGATGTTTCCAAACAATTCTAGCTTACACCGTAACAAGCAATAAAAAGTGAGTCCCAATAAAAAATTGAATCACGATTTTGCAAGCCTAGATGTATTTTCTAAAAATGTTCATCTCTCTCTCTCTCTCTCTCTCTCTCTCTCTCTCTCTCTCTCTCTTTCTCTCGCTCGCTCGTTCGTATTTTTTCTCTTTTTCTCCATGCAGCCAACTCGCTCTTAGCAGATATACTTTTGTAAGACAGCACAGTTAGACAGGGACTAGACCGCACTGACAACTGCATGGCATAAATATGTCTTAGAAGCTATATTCCCTTACAGAAATACGCTACATCACCCGTATTTACCAAAAAAGGGATTACATGAACATAATTCAATAACTTGGCAGACTGGTTAATCAAAAGGCTAATTGATGAAGTCACTTAGAAGCTGATGAGATATGAATCATCTGATTCATCGTGCTGGCAAACATAAACCTACATATTTGAGCAATTAACAATCATTGCAATAGGCATTAAAAATGCGTAATTTTCTCATAAAAGCATAAAGATGTTTACTTAGAAAAAAATCTATTTTAAAACTATCACTTCTTATTGAAAGTTAATGTTATTGAAGCATAAACCCATAACAACTAATTCAATCGGGGAAAAACTGTAACAACTTAAAAAAAATTAAATGAAAACTTTTAAGTATTGTTTCGCAAATGATTGCACAAAACAATACATGCACCATCAAATAAGATCATACCATTAAACCACCCACATTAAATTAAATATTTTTAATCGCGATTTAAGATACATTCAGTGAATGAGTTCATGGTTTAGTGTAAAGGTATTAGCACATCAGTAGGTTTTAGCACAACAGTAAGTTTTAGCACATCAGTAGACAAGGACTGTCACCACCATCATAGGTACATGGGCATAATGGAAATAATCAACAGCAGTAACAGGAAAATGAATAAATGACAGCAATTGGAATATTATCAGCATCAGCAATAATTATCATTGATCATCAGCAGAAGAAAGACCACCAGAAACCGGATATGTATATCATGCAAAGTATGTAAGAAATAAAACACTGAAAAAAACTTTGAAGCTCGGAAAAGTTGCCATCTCTGCACTGGGATCACCCTAAACTAACATCCCGTAAACATCTGCCGTCAACAATCGAATACATACACAGTAGACCGCCATAGATCATAAACAACCTGCCAGAAATGTGGCTGTACAATGGTCTCTACATCAGCAGACTGCACCAGTAAGCACAAAACAAAGCAAAGCGCCCAGACGAGCGGTTTGGGCGGTGTAAGGTTTTCCTGTACGCGATTACAGGTGTGCAAGCAATTGTCAAATTATTCCGTAGTAAATCAAATGTATAACGCAATGGAAAATGGAATGTAGGCAAGTATTCAGCAGCGAATAAACACCTTTTCTAGAATATAGATTATACACTGGGACGAAAGTTACATCAGAGTAGAGTACTGACAACTGATAATAGAAACAGTGTTATTAAACATTCAATATTTTCTATATAATGCATTTAAGACTAAGTTAAATGCTCAAACATGATACCCGGATTCGACCAAAATAAACTTAGTTTGAGATTAACTCCTTCCTCTTAAGCACCTGTGGTCTAAATCTTGAAATCCCGAGGGCGCCATTCCTCTCCGGTAGCGGTAGGTTTAGACTGACCTGTTCAGATTGTCCGATTGACCAATGTTATAACATATCCTGGATAAGAGCCGGGCGGGATATCGCAAATATGTCTGCCTAGTAGATGACGCAAAGTCAGTGGAACACTCATTCTAATAGCAGTTTCTTTCTCTTTTCGACCCTTTCCTCTAGTCAATGAGCGATATTGGTATGCGACATCGTTCATTCATAAATCTGCATTTCATATGTATCCCAATTACACAATATAGTGAACTTCCAGTTTAAACAGATAAAACATGGATGTTAACATTTGAAACGTATCGTCTATTTAGACATAAACTTTTGTTCAGTACACGCACTACCCAGGCATGAATAACTGACCACGAGAAGTCAATGTCATGTAGGGTCAAACCTGCTTGCTAGTGAAATCCAACTCTCATACCTCTGGATGGTATCGCAAGCGACACCAATCAATAAAACACCATGCATCCTCTTGACACATCGATAAGTAAACAACGTAACAATTGTCGAAATCTTATAATCTAAAAACACAAAGACAGCGTTATCTCGTTGTCACATACCTTCTTAATTTAAAGCGTTTTTATTGGTCAATCAGAGTGCCTGATGATGATTTGACAACATTTAGGAAAAAAAGTTACATAGAAAAGAATAAAAAGTGTAACATCGGTAACAGTGAATGCTATTCGTGATTATCTGTCGAAGAAAAATGTAAGAACAATATGAGGAAATGAACGCTGGCAAATTAGATCGACATTTTTGAAAGTTGAGATTGAGAAGCGTGGATGGCCTGTTGTTACAATACAACAATGGCAGCGTAATTTAATTAAGGAATGAATCTGATTTTTGACGTTTTTTAGTTCAACAGTGTTGTGCTGGCTGTTTAAAGTATCGTGAAGTCCCTGCGGTTTCTAATGCCTTTGAGCTTCCGTGATAAAATTCTTCGTATGTAAACCACGCCCACAAAGTCAAGATGCAAATCAACTAGAAAGTAGTTCAGTTATAGTTTTATAAATGTCACTATTACAGATTTTAAAAAAGAAGAAGTGTTTGAAACCACAATAAAATGTATTGTGTAATGGGCAAACAAACGAAAAAGTAAAATGTTTAATAAAGAACTCATTGCTATAAAAATATTTTACAAACACGCCTGTTGTGTGACGTAATTTTGACGCCATGTTTAGATTCATTCATGAAAATAGTCCGTAGTAAATTAAGCTATGCCCAACTAGCCAATCAGCAAACAGGAATGCAAGTGCGCGATGTTGACGTCACACTGTAGTTTATAAAGAAATGCACGTGTGTAGTTCATTGCAGCGGTAAACATAGGAAATGTAAATATAAAGGTATGTGATTTAACAAATTTAACAAGTGAAGACTTTTGTTTCGGTCAATATACAGTTTTGTTGACCTGGCTAATGTTTTATTGACCTCGGACTGCGTAATCGGACTGCGTCTTCGGTCAATATCACATTACTCAGGTCCTTGAAACTATATAGTAACCTCTTCAAAAGTAGTAATGTGTAAAATGATATCATATAAAATATATAAATTGTTGACAGAGTGTCTTGTTCAATTGATTACAAAAAAAGTGCGACAAAATGAGGCCGGACACAAGTAAAGACTACACAGTAAGCTGCCAAGGTAATCGATGTCCTACCTTCACAATTAGTTTGCGTAATGTTACCCCACACAACTACTTTTTACTTGCGCGTGTGTTCTTCTTTTAGGCACATCGCAAGTACATTAAGCTTACTAATCATCACACTGGGATTGCATTTAAATTACCTTTTTGCACTCTAATCAACTTTTAAACATTGATTTGCTCGTTGTAATAGATTTATCAAGAAAAGTCATATTTACACCTTATGCCATCTTTCTTTTAGCTTGTATCATTAATTGTGAGAAATTTATAATAATGAAATGGTCATAATTTTGTCAGTTAATAAAGTTAAAAGCAAAGAGTCACTTAACGATGCTGTATTTAAATAAGTAGCAAATAATGCACAAAAATAACATTTGAAATAATAAAAAAAAAAAATTAAAGTGACGCATGGCACAAAATGGTATCACCGGTTTTACCAGTATATTCATTTCGTCGATAATGAAATAAGACAAAATCGAGTTTATTGGTTGGTTGAAGAAGTACTGGCATTTTTCACTTTATCTAAAATAACAGTGTTTTAGGAATAAGAAAATAAGAAAACGTTCTATAAAAATTACTATAACAATTAAATCTTGAACTACCACTTGACAAAGGCATACACGCTAAAGGTAAAAGTGACAAACACAAAAAGTCGAGACATTAGACACACGAAAAAGACAGAAAAACAGTCATAGCCTTGGTACGGCCAGATGGACAGACAGTGGATTAAACCATGTTTGTTGGACGCTACATCCTCGCTATATCCTCGCACTCTATTTAAAGAGTGTCACAAAACTAAAACTTATCAATTCTGCTCGAACGTACATTTCATTCTATTGTCTCAGCTGTTACCGGACATAACAAGTCGAAGTGTGTAGAGACATATGCTCTAGATAAGAGATTCCCGGGTGCAAACACAGATCGCGAGATACTGAAGTCGTTTAAAATGAAAATCATATAGTCAGGCAGTGGTTCGCGCCTTGTCGAGTGGTGTTACGTCAGATGGCACCCGATGCACAGTGCGGGCAGCACTGTACGTTCTACAAGTGGACAACTTCTCCAGGTGGCTGAGATATTGTCATGACGATACAAGGTAAAAAGAGACAGAATTGAGACAAATGACTCGTACTTGAAAAAAAGAACAAGAAAACTTCTTTAAATTAGATTATCTCTATTTGGATAATTTATCAGGGTTTTTGATTAAAACAAGTTTGCTTATCTGCTACATAGCTGACATAGTTTGCATCGAATCAGAAAGTATTTTAATTATAAGTATCTTCTGAATGCTTGTTTACTGGAAATGTAAATTTGAGAGAATTTCAAGCAGTAAGTTTATTGGTTAATTTATTTCTGGTTCGACATGCCTATGTGTTTGTCATTATTGGATTGAGTTATTTTGAGTGCAAGCACATGTTTAAGGCAGTTTCGACAAGGTCAGCACAGCGCTTCGAAACGGATAATCAACTTCATATTGATGTACAAGTAAAAGTTGATGCAGCGCATCAAAGTCGCCGAGAACAATACATCCGAAAGCTAAATATATATAGCATAGTAGCATAGAAGCATTTAGCATCACCTCATTTGCTATTGTGGAATAAAAATGTTTTAAAAAACTTATTAACTTATCAAAATTTAAAGTGTGAATGGCACTTTTTAATTCCTATACAACACAACAATATCGGTGAACAACAACTACTCAACAAATGGCGTACGAAGTTAACAAACAAATAATCCTGGTTCGACTTTAAAATGGTACGAAGTCATCAACATTCGCCTTAGCACGAGAAATCTTAACAACACGCAACAAAAACATTGAATTTATATGAACTTTTTATTTCTTCGCAATATGTCTCCAAAAGTAACATTCTTTAATACAAAAGTAAAAACATAAAGTTTAAATCTTAACAAAGCTTGAATACCGAGCAAAAATTACACCAATGACTATCAAAGTGTTCTAGCAAATTAGTGCAGTCTGTCCAAATCTAAACCAAACACACCACTAATTGTTGTGATATTCTCCGAGCTGTTAATCGCGATTTGCCTCAATAGCATTTTGTTGGGTGTTAAAACAGACGAAAACTGCGATTACTGATTATTAAAACAGAATACATAAATATATTATACGAGGAAAGGCTTAAACATGAATATAGCACTGAAGAGATTGTGGTCGAATTAGTGCAGTCCTGCAATTTGAAAATAAGAATTTGACAATCGATATGCGTAAACGTTTACTTGCTACTTTTTCATAGTTCCTACGTTTATTTTTGTTAATGCAGTAGTTCTTTAGAAGACACAACAAAAGAAACAGAACACTTAATTATAAATGTAACAATGTGCTCTCTACAGCTGGAATAGAAAAACAATTTCCGTGTAAAAATACGATTGCTGATTAAAAGCCGTGACGTCATCACATAGGCATTTCCAAAACCAATTATAAATATAAGGTCGCCGAGAAGGCGACCTAAAACATTGGCATGCCACTAACGGGTCGGTTGGTGTGATGTTTTTAGCTGTCGTTGAAATTTCTTGTCATAAAATACATAAAGTTATATATAGTTCGATATAGTATATTTAATTCTACTGGCTTATTGGCGCCGCTGTTGAGAGCGGTGCCTCGCATGTAATGCATTGTATGGGGACGATAGTGTAACAGTCAATAACACGCTGTCGTTTTTGTTCTGTGAGACCCTTTATAGAGAATAAAACTGAGTGTTCCGTTTTTTAACAGAGTAACTTGCAACAGTAAACTGCAGCTTGCAATTATAAAAAAGTAGCAGGCATTTATAGGAATTCGCAGCAATTTGGCGAGGTCTTGTTTAACAAAAGAAGCCGAGTATACAGATGTTAGCAATGCAGCCTGTTAATAAAGACGTAGCAGATTACAAGGTAAAAAAGTATCAAATACACTACATCCCGTCAGAGTTATGGTTCGTTACTGTCAAATGTTTATGAAATAATTTGACAGTGTAGTGTTAAGTTACCAGGATAGTCATGTTCTTGTTTAAAGCGAATGCTCTCTACGGCGTCTCGAATGTCTCAACATCCTTACTCGTTCTTGTATACCAATGTTACATGTAATCTCACCACAATCCTTTGGGAAACAGTATATAACATGTGCGAAAGTGAGGTATGATTTGGATTTTAACAGTTTATTGTGTTTAAACAGAGTTATGTTTTTATTTTAGCAAACATTTGGAACTCGATAAGGGTATGGTATTTAAAGAGAAATTTAATTGTGAAAATACATGCATGTTTGTGTATTTCTTTTTCATTGTAAACAGTTAGGTAGAATTTTAAAACTATCCACTATATGAGGATGGTCTGTACCAAAGATGGATAAATAATACTATTGCAATTTTCGTCTGAAAAAGTTAATTTCATTTACTATTAACGTTTTTGTAGGTCTTCTCATCGAAATAATACCTATCTCTCTTCTAAAAACTATGTGGACATTATTTTTCAATGACTTCACTACTTTCGTCATAACTTGTCAAACAAAACGTCAGCGCTTGGGCATTTATTCAAATGGATCGGTTTTCTTTTCATTGCTTGCATTTGAGAAACCCATCAGGAAGTGCGAGGTTAAAGCTCTGTAAACCAGGTTGAAGCACCCAAGTCTGTCTATAATGCCGACTGACAGTTCAAAGGCGGTTACTGCCGGGTTTGCTCTTATTGTTAAATGGCTCATCACAGATATTTTCTCACTTTTATATTTGGCGTGCTTGTGAATACATTGGTCCTGTGTCTATTCAATTTTGTGTATATGTTGCAATGCTTATAGGACTTTGTCTTATATATTCTTATTGTTGATCGTGGAATGTATAACTGCAGAAAACCAGAGTGATATTTGTAGTGGGCCTAAGCATTAATTTTCTTAACAAATATTTTTTTTAATAAATAAGTTTGATCGAGTACTGGTGAGCCATTAATTTGCAGTAAAGTTTAGTAAGGCAAATGAGGCTTAAATTGATCTGAGAATACTGTTTGGTATAATTTATCGTTTAATTTTCGAACTAGCATTTTTGGCCTAAAGGTTTTTGTGTAAGCATCGTTTCCAAATACACCTGGTTTGTTATTGCAGCAGGTGTTACGTGATTCTATAACGTAATGCAAGAAGGATTTAACGCGTAAAATATTCTCATTAGGCCAAGTTTGCATTTTTTGATGTACTTTTCTTGATGTAAAAGTTCTAAATATACCAGATAATGTTTATGAAGATGTTAAACATCATATTAGGGTATCAAACCTTATAAACATGCTTGTAAAATTTGACAAAATGTGACAAATTCTTTTGCCTTGTAACAGTGAGCTTGTTTAAATTTGACTCCCAAATTTATACATTGAAAATAATATATGATTGTAGCTTATGTGCTAAGCTAGTCATGTCAGTCCAGAGAAATGTAAGACGTAGCAAAGCTTGTTGTTAAATGCTTAGTAATCGTTATATACATGCAGCATTAAGAGTGTTCGACTGTAGTTCTATATGTAAGTCGCAGTCAACGTGTTTTCCATAGGGTCAGGTAAAAACTCAGACCACCTCATAAAGTCTTTTCATATAAAGTTTCTGGGCACCCCAGTAAGATTTGTCGGTAACCCTGCTAGCCAACGATCATAGGTATGATTCCCGGCGGGCTGCATATTTATTTTTCTTCCGTTGGTACATTGGCATTTTATGCCGCTTATGTAGGAAAAAATCGTTTATTTTTTATGTTAATTTGTGTAAAGTGCTTAAAGTGCAAGATCAACTTTTCAATAAGATTACAAATCAAAAAGAGCCACATGTGGTTCTCGTCTCAATCAGGTAATCTGTTTATGAACTCAGTTAAGATTTAGTGTTGGATTGGGCTGTATCGAAGGTCTAGTGGAAGAGTTTTCGTTTACTTTAGCATTGGAGTAGACAGCACAGTCCACACAAATACTTATGTTTTCTATGTAGCTATGATGATTATTTCGTGAAAAGCCTGCATTTAGATTTTTTATAATTCAGAAAAAAAAGACGGCTAGGGTTTCGTCATTGAGGCGGTTGGCAGATTTTTGTTTCCTGCTATCACTTTTTGGTCGCCGATTACAAATTTCCATAGATATTTTATGACAGATATGTGAGCCAATTAAGCACCGGCTTTTGGATAATAATATATTTAAGCCAGTTTGGCAAAACTTGTAAATGCCGTTGAAGCCTTTCGGGTATACGGATTCACTTTTATAGAACCGTTCAGGATGTTGTCGATTTTGGGAGCCGATTTGGCACATGCTTGGCATTTTTATTTCTAGCCTATATTGGCACATACTGTCAGCCTAGTTTAGCATACCTCTTTTAGCATTGCTCTAAACACAGATATGATATATAAAAGCGTACAGTTTAACCATAGTTTTTAGCAATCATTCAATTATCATACGTTGTCTTAGACGTATATACTGTCTCCAAAATTCAATGACAGAGTACATTTTATTCTCTTACACTGTTTTGATAGATAGTTCAATGCTCTAATCTAAAGTTCAAACATGATTTAAATCTAAAAAAGTTAATTTATCTTACGTCTTACGTTTATTAACATTATCGGTTACAGTTGTTACCTATATACACGTTTTTCGTGTATTCCAGCCCAATGTCTGGCATTTTGGTACAAAAAATGGACATAAAAGGCATAAACAAGGCATGTAAAACGTTTTCAAATTATACCTTTTTAAGGTTTACATTTTAAATTACATATATAAAATAACATAAGATATTGAAAACTACCAATACAATGGGTTTGATTAATTTTATATAGAATAAAAACTGTTCAGGTGCATATGTCTTTCTAAAATCATTGGAATAAGCGTATATTTTCCTACAATAAATATAATTTTGAAACAGAATACAAATTGAAAATTGCAGAAATCGTATTTAAGTATTTCAGTTAGTCTAAATGAATACTGTCATTTACTGATCTAACTCAATATTCTTTTATGTTTTATTTAATTTTGTCTGAGCCAGACTAATATCAATCTACCAAGGTCTGCCTCAGACAAGACAAATATGCAATAATTCAAAAAATAATATTAATTCCAAATAATATGTTTATTTTCAAATATTGGAATATATATTATCCTCATGAGAAAACGTTTCACTCACCAAATCAAATGTTCGGCGGTCTGTCCATTTGTCAAAAAATATGCAAGTATTTCAGATATCATGTCTGTAGCTTGTTTTCGATTTTACTCCTACAACAAATGCTATCTTACATCTTGCAATCTTATTGGTTATAATAATAATGCTGTCTGATTTCTTTTGAAATATTATTTAAGTTAAAAATAATAAAGACAAGAAAACACATTGTAAGTGTTTGTCACATCGTTACTTTAATATAAATACAATAAAAAAGTGCAACATTATATTTTGAAAATAATATAAAACCTCGATAATAAGATAACCACAATTACTCCTATGAGTATTGCAACTTATTTAAAATTTGAAAGGACACGGAACAAAGAAAGTCATTCAAATGTTAAAGTTAAAAGAAAAGTGTGACGAGACAAGTTGGTTACAAAAGAGCTTTGTTTCTCTTCATGGTGAGAGCAAATAAATGTACACAATAATGTACCATCTACATTAACAAAAATACAGTGAACAAAGTTACATGGCGAATTACACGATTCCAAAGACAGGATCAAATGATGATATGGTCATAGTTTAGTATAATCCAATTTAATGTCGCATATGGTTGGGATATAGTTATAGCATAGAGTTACAGAGTTGTTTTGCTCCCTTTGGTAGCTATAATGTTTTAATGTCTATTGAAGTATTATATGAAACGGAAATATGAGCAAGGCACAGGACAAAGGTATTGCCATGCATGCCAAATGTAAAAGTTAAAATGAATCTGAGATCGGTCAATAAACAAACAAAGACATAATACAAAAAAGGGAAACTTAACCGTTACCTCCTTGAAATGATCAATCGGCAAAAAGGCTGATTGGGGTGCTTAATCCTAACTTGGCTCTAACCTTGCATTTCCTTTGGGGGTTTTCAAATGCAATAGGTAAATAAGAAAAGGTCCTATCAAAATTTCCACATACATTCAAATTGAATCTACCTGTAGACAAAGGCAAACAGGGTAAATGTAAATGTGACAAAAACACACAGAGGAGACATAACACACAAAAAGAAAAAACATCAGTTTCCGCCTTGGAACGGTCAGTCGGCAAAAGCACTGGAAAGAAAGCAGTTTCTATATGAAACAAAAGTGTCCACCTGATTATTTAGAGGCCTCGAGTTACGTTATGACGACATTTAAAAGAAAGTAGTGATAGAAATTAAAGTAAATGTCCAATAGCAAAAGTTTACCTGATCTTTCATCCTTTAGTAGGCATTTTGAAACAGTGCACTTTCTATAAAATGATTTGTTTCAGTGTCTGCTTCAAAGATTTTTCACATTGTTATTTTATCCATTTTCTTCATTTTCTTCTCCGTCGAAAATTATCAAAAGGGGATTGTTTAAATTGTCAACAGATTTCTTATGCGGTACAAAAGAAACATTTCCACTTGGTTATACTCATTTAATATGCTTGAGGAAGTTCATACTAACATAGAAAGACTACAGACCGCATGCAATGCGAAATCTGGAAACAAAAGTTATATAAAAACTGTCCCACTTTTCACATAATATTCGAGCTAATCCAAACATTAGTTAGACCCTTTTAGTTGGATTCCTTGGATTTTATTGTCAATTTTTCTGTGTCATTACAAACAGTGATAAGTTTCACTTTTCATATAATATTTGCCCTTGATATTTAAGTTCTTATAGAAATATGTTATATACAGACGTGTTTATTAGTGATTGTTTATCACCAAAAGTAAAACCCAAAACGCCATGCAATCAAAATAATACAAAGCATATTTATTTTATATATATATATATTTATATTTATGATATTTGTTAAGTTATTTAATACTTAATGCAACAATTTATTTGTTTTACGAGAAAATTCTACCACGCAAACTTAAACAAGAGAGTATATTGGAACAAGATTGTGGTTGTGCATGTAATATAATAAATTAAAGTCGCTTTAAATATAAACCATGTTCGTTATCTTTCAGTGAACACAAGTGTTGTATCGTATACTAATTTCTTATTATCTATGTAACTCTTTAAGAAATAATTACATGCCCTTACAACTTCAGTGAACTGGTTTTATTTTTCATATTTGCTAAAGAGTTTTTTTACTTTTTCAATGTATTAAATCCCTTATCTAGTCTTAACCGTTTTCAATTGTTAATTAATACGAGTAACGAAACATAAAGTTTCTAAGGAACCATCAATCATCTGTTCTGCTGTTTTATATCTCAAATAAAGTTACATTTGCTCACATTTCTTTAACTTGCTTAGTGGTTATGTTGTTTCATTACACTGGTCTATTTTGTTTTAGTAACGAAGTTAATATGTTAATTTATTGTTAGAAAAATATCTATTTTTAATTAATAATATATTTGTGTTGTATCACTATTATTACCTTGTTGTTTAGACTTACTGCTAAGGTACACAGACCCTACTGTATCGTATTTCCAGTCTCACAATGTACACTCCCATTATATTATTTTTCTTATAATTTTTACCAGACTAATATCAATTACCATTGTCGAATATCTGACAAGGGAAATATACAGCATGATACCATTGAATCATTTATACCATAAATGTCAGTATAATGTCAATTTAATATTTGACATCAGCTCCAATTAGGTCAGGAACGCTTGCCGGATCATTCAACACATCAAGCATATCATGAAAAATTACTTAAGCTCAAGTTTCCTTAGCTAGGGAAAAGAACTGAAGAATCCCGAAAGCATGACAAGCCCAACATATTTGCTAATTAATAAAGTAGTTATTATTTCACTGGAAATTCCTTAAGATGAAGTCCAAAAGCAAATTGTGCTAAATTGACGAGATATTATATTTATAATATTTGTCTTTGGGGCAAAAAAGCTTTGCGATGTTTGAACTTAATCAATATCGTTAAGGTGGGCAAAAATACAAAGTATTAAACGATTGTTCTTAATCTCGGAACTCATGATAGAAGCAATGCCCCTATTAGCTTATGTCCTTTCGAATCTTTTGTTCATATTATTTATTTGTTATTATTAAAATGTAAACCATATGTTTTTACTTCTGTATTATTTACGTTGTTTATTAAGTTCAGTTTCTAAAAGACAGTAGTAGAGTATCAGTGCTAACAACAGAGAGCAATAAGTTTATCGCGTATATCTTCAATGATCACGATTCAAGTTTATGGCAACGTTTATTTTCATGTTATTTGTAATAAGTAAATAATTTCTTTTTAACTGTTAAAACTAACCATTTATTTTTATTTCAGTATACACCGTCTTCTTTTAAGATGGTATCCGATAGTTTGCCTCTATCAAGTTCCTATAGCTATATCGAAACACTGCTTTGGGGAATTTTGGCATAATTTTTCTATAAACCTATACTTTAGTCTTAAAAAATACAATTGTGTACAATAAATGAATTGTTCGACAGAACTTATCGCGAAAGTAAAAAGGCCAATTGAATGTGTCTTTGCCAAGTGTATAAAAGACTCGATAGTGGTCTCTGCTAAAATGGATATCGATGTCAGAGCGCATTACCCGGATGACTATACAACGTGATAGCAAAAGTAAGTGATCACGTGGTTTTCTAAGTTTAAAAATAGCTATCTCTGCAGCCTGGCTCGACTAGGAACCTATTACAATGACGAGTGGTGATTTATACTTGACTCTTCACACAGATCTAGGATATCAATGAACAACATTTTGCCTGACCTTTTTAGGTAAAAATAACTTGTTTGTTTTTTTTAGAAAATAAATGTTGGTCCTAACTGTCGGGTACTACATTTAAAATTGCCTGATTTTTGTTTGTGTTGTGATCAAAATATATATTTAAATTGTTTTATGTCGAAAAAGTAACTTTAAAGTCATTTAAGGTTGTTGTTTTTTAAATTACGATACATCTACCTAGCAAAGGGTAAATACTGGACAAATAAATAAAAATAATTATCAATATTAATTATAATTAATCAAAAAATGTCAAGACAACCGTTTAAACTTTTTCTAGAATAAAAATAACATCGGATACGCATTTCAATATACTCGTGATTTATTACATAATGTTACCAAACTGTCGTATTTGTAGGGGAAGATGTCAAAGACATACATGACATCAACAGGATTGGGTTAAAACTAGTATAATAATCTCAGTTGCAAATATGGAAGACCACGGGTTGGTAATAGAGGTCGCATTGTGAGAGTCTGTGGACGGGGCAGAGGTATACCTGAGCCAACAAACGTCCGTACAACTCAATAAATGCATTACTTGAGGTAAGTGACAAAACTTCTGAAGCAAGTAGTCCGAAACGTTTTTTCTAAGAACGGGAAGTGTTACAAAAGATCCCAGGATATTAGATATTGTTGAGTATTGTCATTTTGATATTGACATGGATTCTGATTATTTACCAAATAAAACTTTGTATCAATCAAATTTGTCAAGTAGAGGAAGATGTTATAAATAAAGACATTACTAATCTTTTGCAGATTAAAGTTATCATGGAAGTTAACCATGAAACTTTTGAAATAATATCCCCAATTTTCACTGTTCCTAAAAGAATCGAGAATATAGAATTATTCTAAATTTAAAAGAGCTGAACATGTCAGTTGCATATCACCATTTCAAAAGGGATACTTTGAATTCTCTATCAAGTTGATAAAGAGGGGAGACTACATGGCTTCTAAAGATCTTCGCCATGCATACTATTCTGTTCCAGCTCAGGAACAACAGAATTACTGAGATTTGCTTTGAAAGTCAAATTGCTTCAGTATGCATGTTTACCAAATTAAATTGGCTGTGGGCTTAGATTATTTTAAAAGCTACTGAAACCTGTGTATGCTATTGTCTCGGGAAGCACAAGCAGAGATGTAATGGTGGATAAGTTCTTTACATCTTCCACATACAAATCATGGAGACCCTCTTGTCATTATTAACACTGATTCCTCCCTGGTGAGCTGGGGAACAGAATGTAACACTGCAAATAGAGGAGGACGTCGGTCAATTGTATCAGTGATCACATCAACTATCTAGAGTTGCTTTTCATAGTACTAAATCATTTTGCAATGATATGACAAATATGCATACTGCATTAAAAGCAGGCAATATGTGCTGCATTGCCTATATCAATAACAAAGGATGAACTAGGTTTTGGATGTGTAATATTCTGGCTGGAACACTCTGGAAATGGTACATGGATAGAAAGATGGACTTCTGCTTCCTTTGTTCCGTGCATTGAGGACATAGCAGGAAGTACTTCTAGACATTTACATGAGAATGTAAAATGGATACTAGATCCTATGGTGTTCAAGAAAATATTGTGGGGTTAACCTGACATAGATTTATTTTCTTTAAGACTGAGATAGAAACTTTTGTTTCTGGCGTTTTTTCTATGAAATGGTAATTTAATATTTGTTTCATGTTTCCACCTTTCAGTAAGATGACAGCATGCCTGCAGAAAATTCGTCAAGACCAGACCAACTGCATCTTTGTGTGAATGTTGTGGACATCTCAGGTATGGTGGCCATTACTGGTGAACTTGTTGACAGACAACGGATTATTCAGTGGAATCTAAATCTTCTGATGTTGCAAGGAACAAAGTACATCCGTTGAATAAGAAACTGAGGTTAATTGTTTGCAATCTATCAGGGAATTCCTACAATCAGGGGTTTTTCAAGGGAGTCTATTAACATTATTATCAGATTATGGAGACGTATCACACAGAAACTGTACTCTTCATATGTCAGATGATGGTTTTCTTTGTGTAAGAAGAAGAAAATTGATTCAGTTCAAACATCTTTAAAGGATGTTTTAGACTTTCTCATCAAGTTTTTAAGGTCAATTTAGGATACAGTTTATTGAACACTGCTCGATGTGCAATAAACGCGGTTGGAATAGTTGTTGATGGTTGTTCTACAGCTAACAATCCTTTGGTGATCCGATTTATGAAGGGTGTTTTAAATGACCGACGTTTATTACCAAGATAATCATCTACATAAGATGAGTCAAAAGAATTTAATTGACTTTATACCGTGACTCTTATCTTTTGTTATTTAAGTCAACAATGTTAATATCAATAACTTAAGCGTGTAGGACACAAGCACTTCATTTGTGGTCTAAACAAATATGATTAAATACAAAGAATGATATTCATTTAATGATAGCAGCTTATTGAAACAATTTAAGCCTTGTAGAGTTCTCCCGGTAGCCATATTGAAGGCTTACCCTCCAGATAAGAGATGTTGTATGTTGAAAGAACAACACTCTTAAGTAGAGAAGAATCTTAACTTTTTATTAGCTATGTGAAGCCTAAGAGTTCAATATCACGTTGGCTTCGTACAGTGTGGTTTTTTCGAAGATAATATAATTTTCGTTATTGTTTCAAGCCACAAAGTATTCGAACTGTAGCTACATCTAAACCCAAATAGGTCGCAGTGTCTATTGAAAGTATTCTATCGACTGTGGGTTGGACAAATGCTGGTACCTTTGCTAAATTCTACCACAAAAAGTTGGAGAAGGAATAAGCCTTTGCTGAGGCTGTGTTACAATAGTAGGTCATTACTCCCGTTTTTATATAATGGTTGCAAGAATTTTCTATGCATGTGGTTTTATAATGTATCCAATCAAATAGCTTAGAAATCTCAGTTGGGAACAGAAGTAATAATGACGTAATAAAATCAAAATAAATGAGACCGGATGGATCAAATACCCTCCCAACTGTATTGATTCTTGCCCTCCTTTTGATATTGTGACTATTCGAAATGTATCTACTGGTTGAATGAATTTAAGTAAATTTAAGTTGTTGTGGGTTTTTCATGTGATATATAAAAGTAATATTGCGTTGACATCTTAGAAAATTAAAGAGATCAGATGTGATACATGCCAAAGCAACCATTCTGTTAAGAATAAGTAACTGTTGTTGGTACTGTCTAATCGCTGGTGTCAATAAACTCTCAAATGATGTCAAATGTTGTTGTTTATTTTGTTTTTGTTTCTTCAGGTCTTTTTGAAAACATCTGCCGCGAATTTGAGATAGCCGAAGACTTCAGATTTAATAATACTCCTCCGTTGTTTTATGAATTAAACTGACCAAAGAGAAACAAACACTGATACTTACATGTAAATAATTGTTTCTGTATCTCCCTTGATATCGGATTGCGATCAAGAACCCACATTGTCCATAAAACGAGATGCAACATACACTTAGAATCTCATTTTGTGCTAAAATTAGACGTTGTTTTTTCTTGAATTATAAACAACCCTATACTGAGTCTCGACGGCAATGACATTGACCATACCGCCGCATTAGATTGATTCATACGTAATTTAAGATTTATTTGTTTGTTTGCGTTGTTTGGGATTTCAGAAGAAATGTTGCCTATGCATCAAGTAACTGCAGCTATCAGATTCTAATATCCTTGTTTTTGTGACCGCAAACAGTAACAGAAACGTACTAAAATTCTTTTGTTACGCATTCATTCGAAACCCCGTGGAAGCTATCAAAAAAGCACGGATGTTATAAAAACGAATATTGACGCTATGTGTTAATGAGTTATAACAAGTGTCTAATAGACAATGATGGCCATTTTGAATGAAACAACGATTATCTATAACATGTGACCGTATGCATACATACTGGAAAGAGAACATGTAGGATTGCAGATATTCGTTACAATAGAATCTGGTAAGTTTGATGGACTATATGCGCTCTAATATCTAAAGTGTATGTTAAGATGATTTCCAATTGATAAAGATATTATATGTTTCCCTATTTTGTTTACTGTTGAAACAAAAAAGAAAATATGTACTTGAAAAAGAAAGAAAGAAAGAAAGAAAGAAAGAAAGAAAGAAAGCACTGGAAGATACGGCAAAGACCCTTTACAATTCCATCATACATTGAACTGTATATAAGCGTAGACGTATACGTGTAATACCAGGTTGACTTCGAGATGTGCTTCACTGTCTACATCTAAAATCAATAACTGGAATCAGTCTATCATTAAAGAATTAGTGTTGCTACTAATTTAAATTATTTTGTTCAAAGGAAGCAAAATACATTTTCTTTGATATTTAAACTATAACAATCTCGCAAACGTAAAGGGAATCTGCAGTTGATGTTATACTAAACCTGATATTTATCAAACGTCTTTGGTTCTATATGACATAGGTTTTGTCGAGAACTTGGTCCGAAGGTAGGGAGCAAACAGCAAATCTTACAAAAAAAATGTTAATTAAAAATATGCCAATGCATTGAGATAAATGAACCTAGTGTGGATAGTTTTCATCTCATATGCCTGATGTTAGGGACACTTTTTCTTGCATTCGAATCAATAAAGTACAAAATGGCGTCAAACTAGTCTGCAGGAACACCGGTTTACCGTAACAGATTACGTTACACTTAATTTGGATTTATTTCTTTGATGATGTGTATTTATATTTAAGAGAAATGCTGTTTATGTTAGCATGAAGCTAACCAAATTACTTTCCTCGTGCGTCGTAAGAGTTTTATGTAATAACATGATCAAAACGGTACTGATTTTGTCAAAGATTATTGGTAGAAATAATAAATACTTAAGTTAATAAGTGTGTTTAACTTTTAGATTTAATCTTGGTCGGCTGCTAGTTCAAATCTTCATAATATAGATTTGTTATGATTTACAAAATCGATTGAAATGATAAAATTGAGGAGCGGATCATATACATGGGCTAAACGCACGCCCCAAATTCTTACACACACTTTCCTGAAAATAACTCCTACCTCTCTTTTACGGACGATTCTTAGCTTTTAGTCAAGTCTGACAAACACATGGATTTTGGAGAAATTACTTATGGACGCATGACCTAGATAAAAAGTTTTAAAATGATTGTTTGTATATCATTGCACTGGTTTTCGTTGCTCTTACATGTATTGTAATGATTGTTTATTTGCTACTCTGTTACTCGATGTATCTTAAACCATTTCTTGGACGTCATTGTGCTGTTATTTGTTATAATTTTAATGGTTGTTCCTATGTCCTTGCACTGGACGTTGTTGCCTTTATTAAAATGACTGTTTTTAGTATTATTACACCAGTGTTTGTGACCAAGCTAGTATTTCTGTAGTCGTTGGGTTGTGTATACTGTACGGATTGTTTCGAATGTAGCTTTAATAGGGTGTTGATTGCATGTTGTTGGTTAGTTAAATAAGCTTTAGTTACACGTGGGCTTTTATTTTCTCTAGTGATGGTTAGAGGAAGGTTCATAATGTACACAATACAGGCATTCAATAAACATTAATGAAAATGCAATGAACAAATTACACAATTCCGAAGACAGGGATAACTGATGGTGTTTTTATAATTTGTTCCAATCCGATTATATGTCGCAGGTGGTTATGGTATAATTATAGCATGGCATTACAGACTTATGTTGCTACATGCATCTAAACACTTAAACATTTATGTAATAATCGTCCATTCAAATATGAACATATTTTCCTTTTAATTTAATACCTTTTGGTCGTCCTTTGGTACTTAGTTATTGCTGTTTGAACTAACTGACATAAAATGATTAATGTCTTAATTTGTATTGAAATATTTCTTTCAATCTACAGAAATTACTTCTTTTAAGTCTGTATAAGCTTTAACTTCACAAGGTAAATGTTGACGACGGACGACAAACGACGGACGACGGACGAAGCGGTATCACAAAAGCTCCCCTTGAGCACGTTGTGCTCAGGTGAGCTAAAAACACAAAAAAACACACAAAAAACCAAGACAACAACAAAACAAACAAACAAACAAACAAAAAAACAACAACAACAAAACAGAGCTTCTCCCTGTTTCTAGACAGAAAGGAAAAGTATAGGATTTTAATCTTTTTACTTTTAATTTGTTTTTATTCCCACAAGTAATTTCAAATGGTCACTAAAAGAAAACATAATATAACAGTTTACAGTATTACAAAAATAATGTTGCTTTCAAGTCAATAACTTTTGGTTTGAATGTATGTGCCTTTTTCCTTTTCTTCTTTTTCTTTTTCTTTCTTCTCCCTTTTTCTTGTTTGTTGGTTTGTTGTTTCTGTTGTTGTTGTTTGTTTGCTGTTGTTGATGCTTGTTTAGATGTTTGTTATGTTATTGTTTTTGTTGTTGTTGTCTTTGGGTGTTAAGGTATCTATAGTTCTTTTGTAACTATTCGTGGTCCAATATATTATGGCCATTTAAAACTACACAAGATGAGCCTCCAAAGGATAAACATACGTTGTGTTATAATAAGAACAACATTCCAAACAACTAAATAACAATGGACATTCTTAAACGACCTCATTGAAAGACAAAAATGTAGAGTAAACAAGCCGATTAGTGTCCCCGATGGGCAAGTAATTATCCGTAAATAGAGACATTAAAAAGAGATTACAAATCAATATTGCTTATGACTTTCTGCCACACAAAATCTGCCAATAATTGATAAGTTCCTTTAGACATTATGAATGATAAGGTGTCAAATGGGATGAGTACTCGCAAGCTAGTGTGTAACAGAAAATATTGCCAAAAGCCTACAAAGAGGCTTATATTATAATATTTAGTTTTATTTTTTGTAATGGACAGAAGCTCAGAAGCGCTGTTTTGGTCAACTTTACCCTGTACGCGATTACAAATATGCAGACACCGGTCGAAATTATTCCGCATTAATTCAAACGAAAAGCGCATTGGAAAATGGAAGGCAGGCAAGTCTTCAGCTGCAAAAAAAAACACCTCTTCTAAAATATAGATTATACATTGGGACAAAAGGTACATCAGAGTAACTAACATCCTACAATAGAAACCATTTGTTAAACAGCCGATACTTTATATATGGTTTTGCATTTTAACGTAAGATAGGTCTAAGATAAATGATCATACATCATGATTCACTGAAACAAACGAGACTGCCTATTTCGACCATTTCCTCTAGTCAATGAGTAATATTCCTACGCGTTGTTCATTCATAAATCTGCATTTCATGCATATACGAATGACATACTGTAATGAACTTCCAGTTTAAACACACAGCAATATTTATGTTGTAATTTGAAGCATGTCTGGACACAAGTTACGTGTCTAGTCTCCTTAAACATATTTGTTTTGTACATCTTACCAGGCATGAATAACTGATCGCGAGAAGTCAAGGTTATGCTGGGTCAATGTTGTGTACTTATGAAATCCAGCTTATTCATTACTCTGGACACCGCCCGTCCAAAAAGACATGCCGATGGGCCAAGGATTTTTGATATTATACCGGAGAAGAAAAGAAAAAACTTATTATTTTCCTATAGTGAAATAAAAAAATTCTTCCTGACCCTGTATTTAAAAAAAAACAATGTTTTCTTGCATTTGTTATTAAGAGTTATTTGACATTTGTTGAATAGATGTTTTATATTGCAATTGTTTGCCTCTGAATTAAGTTAGAATAGTCTTTCGTTGACCTTTTGATGACCTATCGATGTATAGCATCAGAACGATCACTCTGCAACACTTAAATTCTCTTCCAGTTTTGAGAATGAAAATAAGTTGATGTAAGAGTTAGATTACCGGACAAGGCCACATTCCAATATCAAATACCTAAGACTTTACGATTTTACGATTAATCTAAACACGAAAGTGAAGGTATTTGTGAGACAAAGAAACGGTACTAACATCTACGAGTGAGTTTTCAGTTACCACCATGGATTATGGTAAGTGACATCAACCTAACAATAGGTCAAGAATTCTGGAAGAATATATCAATCTGAATTAAAGAAAAGTTATTTATTGATTGGCGCTGTAACCAACTTCCGTATCAAAGGGCAGAATAAAAAGAGTCTTTGTATAGCATCAAACTTTTCACAGAAAAAGATATATAAAATATCATACTCCTTTATTTTCAAGCAAATTGTATGGATTTACGTAAGTGACATATTTTTTTACAGCAATGTTTGTAGATGGTACCATTTTAAATTCATTATCTTATGGTGCGATGATAATTTTCTCGAGCTGCTTGCAAAGAATTTTGCTTGTGTGTTTGTCTGTGTGTGACATTTCTTTGGATTTTACGTTTTTAAACAGCTGGAGATGTAGGGCCTTAGAGAGGCCATGATAATAAACGGGCATTTAGCATATTTTGCCAGCAGTGGTTGGTGATTTAGAACTGTGTGAATTTATTAGGTTTTTACTCTGACATTTTCTACTCTGTATAATATTTCTTGTACCTACAGTTATATGTTCTCTTTCAAAAGGACCAAAATGAATCTCAAAGCTTATAGGTAAATAAGAAAAGGTCCTATCAAAATGACCACAGTCATTAAAATCGAAACTACCACTAGACAAAGGCAAACAGGGTTAATGTAAATGTAACAAAAGCAAAGAGAAGAGAAGAGACATAACACACAAAAAGAAAATCCAGCAGTTACCGCCTTTGAACGGTCAGTCGCCAAAAGGTCCGACTTGGATGCTTAAACCTGGCTGTGGAGCGCTCCAACCTCGCACTTCCTGAATGTTTTTCTATCAAACAAACAGTGCAAGTAAAAATATTTCGTCAATTTGAGACAGCTAACAGTAAGAACGTGCATCGGGATTTAAAACAGATATAATTAACTTATTTACAAACAAATTAACTAGTAATAAAATAAACTTTCAACATATGTTCAGTATGTACAGTAGATAAAAGCCTCGGCAACCTAAAACTAAAATGCCAAATGAGAGAGTAGTTTGAAATAAAACAGCTCAAGCAAAGTGTCAAAAGTGAAATGTAAGAAACACGAAAGAAATCATCGAATTTTAGAAAACAAACCAACAAAACAAAATGCAGTATTGTGAGGAGTCAATATGTAATAAGTTTTAAAATTATATATCATAAAAAGCCGAGAATTTATCCATATACCATATTTTATAATAAAGGTACAAACAATCCCGATGTTATTACTACTGTGCAATCGAACGTAAAGGGCATGGAGGCTGCGCAAGTTGTCTCACCTATATAGGGCACGACAGGAGAAATGAAGAGACAAGAAATCCATCAGTGACTTCCAATTATGGCTTTAAGTCACTGTTTTCATATAGCCTCGACGACCTGTCCGGTCATTGTGTAATTCAAAAGCAATGCAAGTTCTTGACTGTGAAAGGGTCAATTGCAAGCAATGCAGTACATCGAAGGATTCCCGGGTGGTAACCGTCAGCAATAAATTTTCTGACAAGTTTTGTAAAGAGGTCATAAAGGTTATTGAGACCCTTGATTTTCAACTATAAAAAATTGCCATAAAATGCGGGATGGCTTATGCCTTGCTGCATATGTTTTTTTCATACTGCTATTATACATTGAAGCAATAAAATCATTGCGGTGAAAGAATTTTGAAAACGCCTTCCTTAATTTGTGAAATCAAAAGCCTTACTGTAATAGTTTAGAAGAAATAGACGGGTTTCTAGCATTGAAATCTTCTACTTTAGTACAAACTCGTGCAAACCTTGTAAGCTAGGATATGTAAATACCATAGGAGGTAGCACCAGGTTAATCGCCGTCACGGTATAGATAACTGACAATACTAAAGTTGAAATCATCTCTCTCTCTTCATATGCTAAGCATACTAGCAGGCAGTAGAGGCGGAAACCGCAATAAAAGAACGTATAGACTTTTGCAGAAAAGAGAATGAAACGAGATTGTTTAGTCGGAAACGAAATAATTACAGTTGGATAAATCCTTATTGATTCCCTTTAGACGATACCACGGAGATACCATATAAACGTGCATTGTTCTATAATTACGTGTTGGATCAATCAAATGATTCTGAAACAGTTCGATCTGATATTATACGTGTTGTATTCTGTACCAGCTAGAGGACTTGCGGACCTGGAGGTCGCGGGTCCGAACCCCGGTCGGGTCAAACCAAAGTCTTTAAAGTTGGTAATAGTGGCTTCCCTCCTTACGCTCGGGGCTAAGGGGACAGCATTACGTCTGACTCGTCGGTGTCAGTATAATGGACCGGCCGGGTTCAGTCCCTGGGCACCTCATAAGTGCCACTGTGCTATAATGATAGAAATGTCGCTGCACAGTATCGGCAAAAATGCAGGCAAATCCCATCCGAGCAAGAGGCAATGCTCGTTTACATCTTTTAACTGTTATTTTAGGTCAACTATCAAGATCTGTAGTTCATTTTTAAAATCAGTCTTACACAGCCATGCGTTAAAATCGAGTGGTGTCTTGAATAAAATAGTTGACAATACACTAGTGTTGATCATATTGCCTTTGTATTTGCATATTGCGTTTTGAATGAAGGAGCTGGATTAAATGATTTGGAGTTTTCTCATTTGAAACGAAATCACTAATGTTGACCATATTGCCATTGTGTTTGCATATTGCGTTTTGAATGAAGGAGCTAAATTAAATGATTTGGAGTTTTCTCATTTGAAACGAAATCAGACTTTGAAATTCAAAATATAATACAAAAAAGCAAGATCTTAGAATAGAAATTTAATCAGATTAATTTTTAAGGGCAAAGGATTCGTGATCATTAAAAGAAGATTACGAAAAAATCAATTCCATGTTTGAAGTGGATAATTGCTGTTCTCTAATCATGAGCCATTCAACCACATTTAAAAAAGTACTGAAAATCTAGTTTTTTGTTAAAAAGAAGAAGAATGAGCTTGTGAGGATTTTTAAGAATATATCTTCCGTGATGATTCTAAATAAATTTAATTGTATTTCCTACAAGTTCAAAGAAATATTATGTGTGAAGCAAAAGTATGTTCTGAGTTTGACTATATGCTTACAGAACATAATTAACCGGAAGCCTGCTGAACCGAGAACAGTGGAACAGGCTGTCGTGATTCTAACAACTGAAGTATTCGATCATTTGTATCTCATGCCAGACTGTGTTGTAATTTCATTATTTGAGTGTTATCCATAATGCTTGAATGAATGTTAAACCTAAATACTAAAGTATTTTATATGCTGGTTAATGATGAATGTGAGACTTTGAGTCATTATCTGGGTATACAACTTTGGACAATAGATTTAATTTGAAAAGAAAACTTGTTACATTTAAGTTTTAATGTATTAATAATGTCAGACTGTTGAACTAACACATGATTTTTTTAATAATAAAGTTTTGAAACAAAACTAGCTTTATTGTGTCGGCCAGTTTAGTACATACATTGTTTGCACGATGTTTTTGTTTTATTTATGTATATTTTGATCAAGCCACAATTTTGTCATTATACCATACAGCTCGAAAGCGTTTGTTGAGGTAAACGCATAAAGGCCTATATCGCATCTAATACAATGTAGAACCTTCAACAACATTGTTTTGGAATATCGGGACCGAGGTGGAACTACTTAATCAGCTAATGTTGCCATAATCATTGGATCACTTTACCGGAGACGGCTGCTATATTCGGTTTGCTCAAAATTTCAAAAATGACGTCTATTTACAAACACATACTGTATATAATTCATTATTAATAATTTACTCTGACCTTCATAACTAAACACGTGTTTTATGTGTTGCTCTTAAAGAGATAAAAGGCCAAATCTTTCTTAATTTGTACTTTCATTATAAAACAATACAAATGCAACATTTTATCTGATCTTCACTAGTGGGATTACGGTATCAGATATTTTGTGGAAGAACAAATATAGTTATCGACCTAGGTTCACGTATATGAAGTGGTTCTGGAAAAAATGAAGTGTCAATTGTAGTATTGCTCATATTAAAATGTTATTTCCATAAAATGTCGTGCGACTCCGAAGCTTTAATTAAATGTTTTTAGGTAATAAAAGAGTCAAACATTCAGAATTCGAATCTAAATCCTAACTAGAGTGTTTGTGGTTGCATATTGTTGAAACACAATCAGCATCTTAATCCCTCATGACGATAATTTGGTTAAACTCTACATCAAACAAGGAGCTACAAGGTTTGACTGTGATTGCATATTGTTGAATCACAATCGACAGCTGAATCCCACAATGACGATAATTGGGTAAAACTCTACGTCAAACAAGGAGCTACAACGTTTGACTGTGATTGCATATTGTTGAATCACAATCGACAGCTGAATCCCACAATGACGATCATTGGGTAAAACTCTACGTCAAACAAGGAGCTACAACGTTTGACTGTGATTGCATATTGTTGAATCACAATCGACAGCTGAATCCCACAATGACGATAATTGGGTAAAACTCTACGTCAAACAAGGAGCTACAACGTTTGACTGTGATTGCATATTGTTGAATCACAATCGACAGCTGAATCCCACAATGACGATAAATGGGTAAAACTCTACATCAAACAAAGAGCTACAACGACTGATTGTGATTGCATATTGTTGAATCACAATCGACAGCTAAATCTCACAATGACGATAAATGAGTACGTATAACTGTATGAAACTCCGTTTTAGCTATACAGCTCAACAGATTGTACACCTTTCCCAGTTTGCGCTTAATTCTTACTTAAATATGCCTGTTTTGGTGCTGGTGTCTAGTTTCTGAAGCAACCATATTCGTTGCTTGCATTTGAGAAACTCGTCAGGAAGTGCGAGGTTAGAGCTCTGTAAAATCGGTTTAAGCACCCCTGTCGGTCCATATTGCCAAATACCGTTCCAAAGCGGTAACTGTCCGCTTTGCTCTTTTCTTTAAATGACTCTTCACAAAATTGTTCTTACTTTTCGCTTGGCTTGCATGTGAAATACCTTTGTTCTGTGCCTTTTCGGAGTTGGTATATGTTGCAATACTCATAGGACTTTGTCATATATTCTAATTCATCCTCAAAAAGCCTCTTTTCTCGGACGGTTTAAACATGGCCGCTGTCTCTGGTCTCTGCTTGCAGATATGCTGGAGAACGACCTAACAGGAGAAGAGGCTTGACAATGTTTTCCGCGTTTTAAGTAAGCCGCCGTAGGGAATATTTAATGTCAAAGAATTAAATAACTTCGGAGCAAATAAAATGCAGTCGCTGTTTTCAATAAACAGAAAAAAGCGAGTGTTACGCTGCTGCAAATTTTGTTTTTTCTTAATTGTAAAAGTGCAAAAGAAAAATATTACATGTAAGTTTGTTTTTCGGAGACATCATAAGCTGCTGGAGCCGGCAAAGAGGTTGTTTTGATTTGTGTTGTTTGTGTGTTTCTGCTGTTTTATTTTTCAAAAGAGAAATCTTAAGGCTGATGTCGATATTGCGGAATAATTCGATTCAATCTTATAACAAAGGAAAGTCACATGTATGCATTAACTGTAAACAAAAAAGTTGCATGTTTTCTTGTGATAGGCAACAAAAAGACTCCGCAGCACTATTGTTTAAAGCATGTTTGTACGTGTAATAGTTTTATGACACTTAAAGTATTTGACACGACGCAAGCCACTCAATTGGCATATACAATAACGATAGGAAGAAAGACATTTAGTTACGACTAGAAAGTTTGTGATCAAAATTGTGACCTTTCTTAGGCAGCCAACGAATAGACTTGCAAACTTTCAGATTAAGGTTGTTAAAGATCCTTCATTCGGAAATTCGGAAATTAATTAATTCGTGTTTCATTTCAGAAAGAAGCGTCCACACAAAGGTTTAAACTTGTATTTTGTACTGTCCCTGTTTTTCAGAGCAAAATATGCATAATGTACTTTAAGTTTTTACATATATAATTTGTATGGATTTATTTTTTGGGTAACTGTAGAAAGATATTTTCGCCCTCGTAAATTCTTTTGATTGTCTGACTCTAAGGAACTTCATGTTCTTGATCGATTTAGACAGTTTTATTTTTATAGCCATCCTGTGGATTGTTTTTTCATGCTAGTAGCTGTGATGGTAGGATGGGTGTTCGCGTATTTTCTAGTTTCATCATGTATGTCGTGCAATGCAGTCGGATAAGCGGTTTGTTTTTATTTGAGTTTTACACGCAGAACGAACAGCAAATTTAAGATGAGACCTTTCTACAGAAAGGATGAAATGAGGGTGCAAATTCCAGTTCGATGTCTGATCTACAAAACTATAAAACATCGAAAAGTTCTAATCGACATTTTCTCGTTCTATCCCCCAGGGCACCGCATCTGTAGTGTGCCGTAATTAGCCAGACGGCAAAACATCAGTTACGTGGTGTCGAGCTTTTCTCCCTACAGACGGCGGGAGAACCAACATTCATTATGAAGGTAAAAAGTTACAGCGTGGTGTTTCTGTTGTAACATATTCCCTAAACTGGGACAATGAACGCATTTTATATATAATTATAACTGAAGAAGAAAGTATATAGCGTATACATTTTAAATGAGCTGACTAGAATGAGTAGCCTTCATTAAATATTTCTTCCCGGTCCTCTACGATGCATATTTGTCCCAAAGACTGCATTAATAATAGTAATCAAAAGTTATCTATAGAATTTAATAAAGGAAAAGTCATTTCATGCCATTTTAGAGGTCATGAAATTGCTCTTTCGCTTTAAATTTGTTATAATGAAAATAATTTCTTTCTAATGTGCTGACGAAGGACATGTGATACTAGAGAAAATCACACAAACTTACTTTTACCATATCTATAAATGGTACATGTATATTACTTATATTATTTATCAACTATTTGAGCATTTGTAACGTCTTGTTCTTTGAAAGAATAATTTTATGGAGAAAATATTTCTACATCATAATCATGAGCAAGTAGGAAAAAGATATTTAAGTGCTTCGCTCCGGTGACTTAACCTACGTCAGATATATTTTTGCTGCCAAAAGCTATTTGTAACATTTTTAAACTTTTCTATCTATTTAATAAGGGTAAGTGCATACTTAGTTGGAGTTGGTCATGAAGTACACATTCTTTTTTTTTATTTTCAAAGTGGTGACTGTATGTTTCTGACCACAATGAACTTTGACATCTCAATCCTGGTGTGGGCTGCCAGCTGCGATCATTTAATTTGTCTGGTTCCGATTCTCAGTTTTCTTGTGGTTATTCTTATAACAAGTACACTTTTCCCTCACCAGTATACAATGTGGACATTATTGTTTCAAATAACGTCACCGATTTTAACATATGTCGTGTACATGTACAAACCCTTTTTGTTTCAAATCGATCCCATTTCTTTTAACTTTGAGTCTTTATGATAATCCCTCAGGCAGTGGAGCTCTGATATAGAGTGCCTTATTTATGAAATGAGACAACTGAAATAATATGACGCGAGGCTCTGTCTCTGCCTTGTTTTAGTTGCCAAATTTGATAAAAACAATATTAAAAAAGCACGAATAGAGGATTCTATTTATCAGATAACACCATAAAAAGATTATTTTCGATCTTTTGATAGACAGATATTTCTTTGTCATCATATACACAGCGACCGAAGCTTACCCCGTAGTTCTAATGCATACATCCGATGTAAAAAGTAGTTCCTAGCAATAACCATAAGATTTTATACAAACGCAACAACATGGTTATTATAACGTTTCATTTATCGATTCTTTTCTAACAACATGTTTATATCATATAACTAAATTAAGAATTATTTTAAACAATAACCGTTAAGAGCCAATGTTTATTGCGTCAAGTGACGTCACTCTTGTCCACTCAAAGATGTTGACATATGTTATACTTGTCTAGTCTGATTATGTTTCTCGGTATTTTGATGTGAGGAGACAAAGGGGAGGTTTCGTTATTATGTATGTATATTTCTAAAAATTCCACTGTGAATTTGTAAAGCAACAATGTTGTTAATGCCACCATGTACCTGCAAATGAAGTTCAAATCCAACGGATGACATAGTGTTCATATATTGTATTACATTGTTAACAGTTGTCAAAGATGACTGCAGGATGGGGGGGGGGTACATGTTGTTTTTCATTTAACTGGCTGTTATTATAAATTGGTGATATTTTTATGGCCGGAAATCTGCATAATTTGATTAGAGGGAACGTAGACGTTTCTCGGCGGAGATTCCAGTATTTTTTCACCATTTGTGACATGGTAAATAGTCAATCGGAACATCTCGGATAATTCACGAATCATCTCTCGGATGTATGCAGAAAGCCAAATCACCTCGGCAATTTTCCTAAATGGGACTACTTTTGAGACCGACGTCAAAACAAAGATGGCAGATCGGCTGATAGCTCACTGCAGTGGATCAACATTGTTTTTCTATATAATACAATAATAATACATGATATATTGAGCTACAGAAACGCACACTTAACAGCCAGCATATACGGTAGTTTCTGATATATAAGTGAGTTATATCTGATATTACTTTTTCCAAAGCCTATTGAAACACGGCCAGCGTATTTCATTTTGTTACGGCTGCAAATCTAAATCGTCAAATTTTAATTTACCAAGCGCAGCAGACACACAGCTGTCAAACGATGTCACTGTTTATGTTTTGTGCGATCTACATTTTAGGCATATTCTTCTTTCAACTTCCGGCGAACAAAACAATCGTGATTTCTGCAAGTATCATTGCACCAGATACATCCGGGGGATGATTCTCCCGAGGACGGAATTACCTGTGGAGTTCCCACTGGGTACTCCAACTGGAATTCTCTGGAACCAGGCATGTGTATCTGAAGTGATGTGCTTTGTTATTGATTCTACATGTATGTAAAACGGGTGCTCTGGAAAGGAATAACAATGCGAACTTTGGCTTTGTATTGTTTGTTTAAAGTAACAATATCTCTTTTTGGTTTTTCGAAATTGTAAATTGTTCAATACCACGGTTCATTTTTTATATATCCCACATTATTCTTGTTGCTTCAAAACTATGTTGTGTTTCCAAAATTTTGCACAGATGAATTATATTACAGGGTTATTTTCGAAAAAAAATCTCTAAATCTGACGCCAAGGTATGACAAAGAGGATTTTAGCCGTTTGGTAAAGTCTAATTTTTATCGCAGGCTTTTGCGTTCTTTAAAATACAAAATTGTATAAGATTTTACGACGTTTGGGTTTTTACTTGTGACATGAGATATCAGGTTGCACATGACAAGTTTATCACAGTGGTGGTTGAGAAAACAAATGTTATTACATCGGGCGAAATTAATCAAATACCCGAAGTGAAGGATGGATCAAACTTGTCACCACGGCTATTTAATTAACATTTTGTGACAGTTCTTTCTATGTATAAATCGTACATCATAAACACAGAGACAGCTTTCTGCCAACTTTTTTATAATTTCGTTATATCATACGGTTTCGCAAAAACAGTTTGGTCAATAGAGCAAAGAAAAATGAAAAGTGCAAATACAATTTGTTATTCTGTTTTTACGTCATAACATTAATGGCGCAGCAAACTGCTATTAAAGGCTTACCTGCTACGTCACTTCCGGAAACAATCGTATCCATTAGAAACATGGTATCCGTGACTGTTTGTCTATCCTGGAGCGAAGTTTGGTTCAGACCTTGCAACACTGAGATAATTTACACACTATTCAGCGAGTTTAAATTTATTCCAAGTAGTCGTTTCCTTCGCTAAATATATCAAAATATCTGATCGTCCGCTTTAAAAGAAGGTTCAAAGCGCTCATTGTTCGAATAATATTCCCGGAAAACAAAAGCATATTTGTTTAATCTTTCCGCCTACCCCCCAACTGATGCACGATACTACAATCTGTCGAAGCAGATAAATATGTGGGCACATACACACGTAATAGAAATGTATGTTTATAGGTGCATTTTGAAGCCGATGCAGTTTTGCATTCGTTGCAATCATCACGCGCTGTGTATTTATCATCCTCATCGTCATAGTCGTCGTCGTCGTCGTCGTCGTCGTCATCATCATCACAATAAATGATGGATATATATCTGAATGTGCGTTCAGCGTAAAGACGCATGCGTTGTATTAGCTGAAAATCAACAGCATTGAAACCGAATAGAGTAACCGTATAGTGAATCCAGTGTTATTGTTTATATTCTCATAATTTGGCTTACATAAGCGCCTGCGATAGAGATAAAACGTCCCAAACTAGCTCAATTTAATCAATCAGATATCGACAATATATTTGCTCTTTTGTAGAAGCAGAAGTTACCGTATTTATACTTTTTAGATACTGTACACAGGAATTTTTTGTTGATATGCAAAACGTATATATCTTTAATGATTTAGAGCATGGAAACTATTTTAGGAACGAGTAAAAGGAAAATAATTTGATTTGTTTTTCTCGTGTTGTCTCTCTACTATCTTGCGCGGTATCAAGTAACACATCAATTCCTCGACCATAGGATCCACCGTTAATGTACGTAAATATAATATTTCACCGCTCAATCAACCGAATGGCATATAATTAATTCCCCTAATACACTTAATAATGTCGTCATTATACATTATACCAGCGCAATATCCCGTTTGGATGACATATATTTATTATATTTCAATCTGTCTTTATCTCCTATTACTTCACCGTTGCTGTCGATGTTTTTAGTGGCGACGCGCTGGAGCGCGACGCCTATGTATGGAATGCTCACTGAAATTTGCACATGTGCTAATTTGTTTTGCGGACTTTCTTAACCTGAAAAATATGTGTTCAAATTCGGTAAACGGCGTTCTATGTTATTTATTTGTTTTTATATTTATATATTTATGTATGTCTGTAGCTTTCAAAATAACATAAAATAAACAATGACATACTGAAAAGGAAAACATTCTACGTTCTAGAAAAAATATTATTTGAACAATACTTATTTGTGTAATGTGAAGCTGCTGTACATGTGCATTGTCTGCTTGTACACTTTATAGTTTTATAGCTTATTATAATAATTTTGCAACTTTTATACTACATTTGTAACATCTACATATGTAACATTTGAAAACCTATTTAATGGTGTCGGATATTGCTTTTTAATTTTGTTTGAAACCATTCTATGATCTAAGAAATACAAGTTATACTAAAAAATTCAAGTAAAAACCACAACGTTTCAAATGTCTTTGTCACTTGCTTACTTATTGCTTTAATCTACCTCTTCGACTTTTTGCGTCGCCTTTAATGCTTCGCATCAACGACTTTTCTTGTGTACGTGTTTTAATCCCAACAATCACGTGCTTTATCGCCCCTACCAGGCATGATAATATGATAGGATCCAGCAGGTCCTGAGGAGGAAATTTTGGATGAAAAGCTGTGACAACAAATACTGGCATTACTTCTAAAATGTCAGGAAATCATTCATGCACTGAACAACTCATTAGATATACGAAGTAAATATAAAATCAATTTTAAATAAATCACAATTCCGACCTTCCTCTCATACGTATCAGTTGCTTGTTCACATAAGAGGCAGTCTTTTGAAATAAAACTATATTTTTCTGTTTAATTGACCTGAAGAAAAGATATACAGCCCCCTCAGATATGTTTTTCGCTTATTGAAAGACATTCAGCGTCAAGTAGTATAGCCATATGAAAGTTGAAACAATGACCTCTAAGTGCCAGATATATTTTATTGATTGTTTGAAAGACAATTCAGCGTCAAGTATTATAGCCAGATACACAATGAAACAATGGCCTCTAAGTGCCAGATATATTTTATTGATTGTTTGAAAGACAATTCAGCGTCAAGTATTATAGCCAGATGAACGATGAAACAATGACATTTAAGTGCCAGATATATTTTATTGATTGTTTGAAAGACAATTCAGCGTCAAGTATTATAGCCAGATAAACGATGAAACAATGGCCTCTTAGTGCCAGATATATTTTATTGATTGTTTGAAAGACATTCAGCGTCAAGTATTATAGCCATATGAAAGATGAAACAATGGCCTCTAAGTGCCAGATATATTTTATTGATTGTTTGAAAGACAATTCAGCGTCAAGTATTATAGTCAGATAAACAATGAAACAATAGCCTCTAAGTGCCAGATATATTTTATTGATTGTTTGAAAGACATTCAGCGTCAAGTATTATAGCCAGATAAACAATGAAACAATGGCCTCTAAGTGCCAGATATATTTTATTGATTGTTTGAAAGACATTTAGCGTCAAGTATTATAGCCATATGAACGATGAAACAATGACATATGAGTGCCAGATATTTTTTATTGATTGTTTGAAAGACCTTCAGCGTCAAGTATTATAGCCAGATGAACGATGAAACAATGACCTCTAAGTGCCAGATATTTTTTATTGATTGTTTGAAAGACCTTCAGCGTCAAGTATTATAGCCAGATGAACAATGAAACAATGACATATGAGTGCCAGATATGTTTTATTGATTGTTTTAAAGACCTTCAGAGTCAAGTATTATAGCCAGATGAACGATGAAACAATGACATATGAGTGCCAGATATATTTTATTGATTGTTTGAAAGACATTCAGCGTCAAGTATTATAGCCAGATGAACGATTACCTATAAGTGCCAGATATGTTTTATTGGTTATTTGAAAGACCTTCAGCGTTAAATATTATAGCCATATGAACAATGAAACGATGATCTTTAAGTGCCAGATATGTTTTATTGCGTGTTGGAAAGACCTTCAGCGTCAAGTATTATAGCTAGATAACCTATAAGTGCTAGTTTTCATAAAACTCTTCATTACAACTCGCAGCAGTAACATTACAGTAATGACAGCACCCATCGCGTTAACTGCCATTTTTTATCAGAAATTAGCATATTCATGTTGCAAGTTCTTAATCTAATGGTCATCGGCATAATTGAAGTCAAGTGAGTGAAATATAAGAAAACCGAAACCTGTTTCACCTTTCTGCACTTGTGCCACGTCATCGATGTGTTTCGCAGTTTTTGGAACAGCATGGGAGAAAGAGATGAGACGGTGCTTTGATTACGATTGATCGTTAAACTAAAAATATATATACAGACATTGATAGTTCACCATTTAAAAATAAAAAGGTTCATCTTTATGTTTACATGTATGGCGTACTTACATAAGAACCAATGAGTTAGGTTAAAAATATATCAAAATTCATGTTTCATGATTAATTTGACGCATATGGCAGATTTTAAAATTTTATCGCTACTGATGGGTGGATTTTATTTTAATTATGGTTAAACAAATGTCACTTTTTGCTATTTTCAACAGGTTTATTAGTTATTTTTTGAAAAGGGAAAGGTTCCTAGTTATATTAGACAAACATAAAAATACAAAAGTTAAACACAAGTAGGTGGGTGCTGATCAAGTATGTGACTTGATATTGTCAGCTGTACCTGTTTGCTATTAGAATAGTAGAGAAAACCATAGGCTTTCTAAACATCCTCCCACCTGTAATAAGTATACTTAGTTTAAAGGACAGGGCAATTAGCAAAGCTGCAGTGTTTAATAAATTATACACTTCTATCAGAACAGTTGAGGCCGTCAGTTTATAGAAACGATAAATAATCATTCAAAGACATTGTCTTTGATCTATCTATCTCGATTATTGTCTTCAATCTAAAAAATACAACACGTTCATTGTTACACCTATTTTGGCATGTATGTAATAGTGTATGTCTTGTAAATACAAATGAACCGAATAGAATAAAAGCATTAGCGCAAAGCAGAATCGCGGCGTCCAGTTTATGTGTTTTAAGCAATAAAATACTTTATCTGACGCACAGCAACGACGGAAATCTGACCATTTTTGTACCAGAACAATTGGTCTGAACACGAATATGACAAGGTTGCACCATTTCTATTGTAATTTGTTTAAATGTCTTAAAATCTTTTCTGTAATGTAAACACTCTTTAATGGAACCAGTTTAAGAAATAATGAACAAACAACAATCTTAAAAACCTACTACAAATGGGAATTAAAACTACATGTACCACGTTTCGAAGCTGCCAACATAGGTACTATTATGCATGGTATGATGTTACATTAGTAAGAAGTCATTAACGCCTAATAACCATTTGGAACACCTTAACCATTTTTACGAGATTATTAGTCCCAAGATATCGCCGAGAAGCTGCAAATATCCGCAAACATATTTACAATAACAGCCCATTGACACCTTTCTAATTACCGGCCGCAATAGCTCAGGCGGTAGAGCGTCGGCTTGCGGATCGGGAGGTCGTGGGTTGAAACCCCGGACGGGTCAAACCAAAGACTTTAAAGTTGGTAGTAGTGGATTCCCTCCTAACGCTCGGGGCTAAGGAGCCTTACTCGTCGTTGTCAGTATAATGGACCGGTCGGGTTCAGTCCCTGGGCACCTCATAAGTGCAAAAATGCCGGCTAATCCCATCCCATCCCATTTCTAACTTATACCATGAAGGGCGCCACATTTCACCGCGGACGCCAATCATTGATGCTGTTGATGACCATTAGTACCAACTCAAGTATGACTTCATGTAGTCTAAATGTTCATAACTGATCATCATTACACATCATTATATTAATTTTAAACGGTACAAAATAGAACAGTAACACCAGTAAAAATAACAAATCTAGTTAAAATAATCATAATATTTCTCCTAGTTACACATGCTCCTTAGGAGGACGCGCAAACTTGTTTACTTTCATCATTACCTCTAGCGTATACTGTAGATTGACAGTGTCATTTTATTGCCTGTTCCTAAGTGAAGTGGGAGATGTCAGTTTTCTAATTTTTGTTTGATGTCTCTAGCATTCCTGGCGACATTTCAACAATACCAAGTGCCGCTAATGAATACTCCACTGGATCTGATCCGAAATGGGTTCTCCGTACAGTAACAGTCCTCGATAAACCGACAGTTCATTACTTGAGATAAATATTCCTTTATGTTCTGGCCGAATTGAATTTATAAAGTCTTGATACCTATAATTTGCGAAATTAATTGCTTCCTGTATTACAGCCTCATTGTCTGTAGCAACTCTAATTAGCTCCACTCGTTTATCTGATATTGGTCTTAGCGAAGCTATGATGACTGAAGTGCGCTCTATTTCTCACTCAATTGGGACCCTGATCTAGCAGATATTCTGATTTTAAAATAAAACTTCTTAATCGCATTAGCATACGCTGGCATAACAGTGGGATGTATTGAAATATTGTGTGTTAAGTAGTGGAACCAGCGGTTCTGCAGTTTAAAAGTATTAAATCCTACCAAGTATCTTGTAAAATGTTCATCAAACTGGTGCTATGTATTTTTAATTAATCTTAATTAATTTAACCCCACAGTACTGCTTAATGCTTAGTGCATAATGCTGATGGAACAGATCTTAATATTTCTTCTTCTTCTTCCTTTAATAACGCCATTCCTAATGCATATCTGTTGGGTGAACTTCTTCTGATGATATTATGTGACCAGATTATTCGAGTTCTGAACTCACAGTTTTCTTGGTTTAACTTTAGCCCTCAATATTTTATTCTAGTGGTAGTAGTAGGAGTAGGAGGAAGAGTAGTGGTAGTGGTAGTAGAAGAAGGAGGAGAAGTGGTAGTAGTAGTAGAAGGAGTAGGGAGTGAGGAGTGGTAGTAGTAGTAGAAGGAGTAGGGGGAGATGAGTGGTAGTAGTAGTAGATGGAGTTGTGCATAAGCTATCACCCTTTTTGTCCTTCTTGTTCTTGATAGAGAACAAAGCCTTTGATGATGCATCTGTGTGCAGTTCAAATGGCAAGAAGAAATCAGAGTATGCGAGGATAGGGGTTGAAGATAGCAAAGGATTGATCGCCTCAAAAACCTTTTGTTCCACGTCTGTCCATTTCCAAGGTTTTATTGTTTTCTTTTTACCTTTCTTCACAGATGCTGTAGGAAGTAATTCTGAAGGTCTACCTGGCTAAAGTTCTTTATAAATTTCTTGTTGTAGCCGGCAGAAGCTAAGAAAGATCTTTATTCGTCGGCATTTGTTGGTACATGCCAATTTGAAACTTTCTCGATTTTCGCAGGGTCATTTTTATCCCGTTCTGGCTGACTACATGTCCAAGGAAATTGACCCTGGGTTTAAAAAGCTGGAACTTTTCTAGAACTAGCTTGAGAATAGCCTCTTGTAACTTCGTCATTATTTTGTCCAGCCGCTCCAAGTGTTCCTCAACAGTTTTACTGAAAATTATGGGGTCATCTAAGTATACGAGGCAAACGTTCATATTGAGATCTCCCATAACTTCCTGCATGAGGCGCTGATATAGCGGGACTGATGCTAAGGCCAAATGGCATTTTTTCATACTCAAAGAAGCCGATATAACCTACTGTAAATGCCGTTCTTTCCTTATGCGATTACTCAACCCCTAACTGGTGGTAACCAGACTTCATATCTATTGTTGAAAAGAATTTGGCACCGTGTAGCGAGCCAAAAGTGTCTTCCATACGAGGGAGAGCGAATGAGTCTTTTATAGTCACACATTTGAGCTGTTTATAGTCAATGCAGAGTCTCAACTTGTTGTCCTTCTTGCGAACAAGTACTACGTTGGACGTATACGGTGACTTGGAAGGGCGTATCACACCAGTTGCTAACAGCTGTTCAATGTGCTCTCGAAATTCTTTCACCATGGATGGCGGTATACGTCTTTGGCGTTGCATAAACGAAATTTTAATCTGTCATAGTTGCCATAACCGTCTCCAGATAACTGAAATACTGTTGGTGGGACGATAAACCCAATAACAAACAAACATAGTTGCCATACTTATCACACTGGTAAACAGACATCTGCTTGAGTTCCTTATTCAATCCTGAATAAAGAACTTGCTGAAGAATCTGTGCGATGTATTGCTCCCAACTCCACAGCCTTCTCAAATGCCTCTTCAAGTCGTGATGCATACGCCTCAACACATTCTCCAACCTTTCTGTTCGCAGATGTAAAACTTCCGCATCACTGATTCCTTTGTGTCAACCATGCCATAAGAGCTGTCCAACTTCTCCAATATGTGATAAATGCTTGCATCAGGTCCATGTCTTCTGAGCTTGTCACCAGCACTACCTTTAAAGGCCCTCCTGATTCCAAGCTGATCATTTGTTAAGAGCTTATTATGGCATGGTTGACACAAAGGAATCAGTGATGCGGAGGTATTTACCAAATAAGATTAAAATTACAGCGCTTTCAAACTTGAATTCCTTGCTCTCAAACTGGCAATCACCGAAGAATTCAGCGACTACCTGGCAACTAACCATTTTACCGTCCTCACAGATAACAATCCTTTGACATACATATTGACTTCAGCAAAACTTGACGCGACTGGACAAAGTTGGGCCTCAGTATTAGGACAATTTGACTTTGATATACATTATCGCGCTGGCCTGAAGAATGCAGGTGCTGATGGTATGAGCCGATAGCCTTTCGAAAAACTCAAGGAATAAGAAACAGAGAACAGAGTCAAAATTAAAACCAACACAGTGAAAGAAATCTGCAACATTTCGTCATGCCATACATAGAAACCCTACCTGCGTTTTCCGTAAATATCACTGAGATACTAGAGGAACCAAGACAAACCTTAGCAGTCAAGGAGATCAGACAACTAAGGAAAGCACAAAGTTTTGGAGGAAAGGATACATGTCGGTTACCTGGCACCAAAAGATGTGACAATGAGGAAACAGTTCAAGCAATTGAAAATGGAGAGAGGCATACTGTTTACAACCATCAGAGACAAGCATGAAGAAGTTGAACAACCAGTTATGCCAGATTGCTACAAGAAAGACATACTGAAAGGACTCTATAATGACGTCGACCACCCTTGACCGGAGAGAACATTCAAATTAGCAAGGGATAGATTCTACTGGCAAAGAATGGGAGAGGACATCACCGAATACATTTCAAAGTGTGACAGGTGTATAAGAAGGAAGTCACCAGTTGAACGAGCACCTTTAGTCAAAATCCAAACAAAATATCCACTCGAACTGGTGTGTATAGACTTCTTAACTTGAGAACCATCTTTTGGAAATATTGGAAATATACTGATAATAACAGACCACTATACCGAATTCTCTATAGCCATACCAAAACTAGACTGCCAGAACAATTGCAGAAACCTTTTGCAATGAATTTATAAAGAATTTTGGTATTAAAAACAGACTACATGCTGATCTAGGAAGAAACTTCCTGGAATCATCAGTGAATTATGTCGCCTAATGAAGATCAAAAAGAGTACAACAACTCCTTATCACCCACAGGGCAATGCTGGACCAGAAAGGTTATATTAAATTCTACTAAGTATGTTGGGTACGCTTGGAGAAGAACAGAAGTTAAACTGGAAGAAGTATGTCAACCCTTTAGTCCATGCATATAATTGTACACCACATGAATCCACTGGCTTTTCTCCATTTTGGTTGTTTTACGGAAGAAAACCGAGATTGCCAATTGACATGATCTGTGACGATGCCATGGAGGAAAGTGCGAACAGATCCACTGGGGAATACTTGCAAGACCTTCAGGAAGCATAAAACAAAGAAGATTGTTGAAAAACACTCTGAGAAATCTAAACAAAAACAGAAGACACAGTATGATAAGAAAGCGAAGGCGACAGAAATCAATGTTGGAGACTGTGTTTTAATCAGAAGGGAGGCATTTGAAGAAAAAAAAAACACAAGACAGCCGACAAATTTGAGAGCGACACCTGTTCCGTCATTGAACAAAGACAACATGACATTCCTGTGTTTAAAGTGAAGTCAGATGTGACAGGAAAAGAAAGATGATTGCATTGCAGTAGACTTCTTCTTATGAAGAGCTTTGAGAATGAAACTGTGGAAGGGGGAGAATTGATGCAAGACAATAGTACTGCTGCAACTAATGATGTTGCAGAGGCAGATAAGTAAATAAGAAAAGGTCCTATCAAAATTTTCACAGATATTTAAATTTTATCTACCAGTAGACAAAGGCAAACAAGGTAAATGCAAATGTGACAAAAACATAGCGACGAGACATAACACACATAAAGAAAAACCATCAGTTACCGCCTTGGAACGGTCAATCGGCTAAAGGGCCAACTGGGGTGCTTAAACCTGGTTTGTGGAGCGCTCCATCCTCGCACTTCCTAAAGGTTTTTCTAGCAAACAAACAGTGTAAATAACAACATCCCGTCAAAGTGAAACAACTAACAGTAAGCACCTGCATCGGGAGTTGAAACAGATACAATGAACTTATATACATACATATAGCTAGTAATAAAATAAACTACAAACATATGTACAGTATGTACAGTAGATAAAAGCCTCGGCAACGTAAAAATAAAAATTCCAAACGAGAGATTAGTTTAAAATAAAACAGCCCAAGCGCTGATATATTACAAGATATTATAGGGACAAATAAAACAGCCCAAGCGCTGATATATTATAAGAACAAATAAAACAGCCCAAGCGCTGATATATAATAAGATCAATTTAAATATGGCATATAATGCCATGACATCATGTTCAAAAAGTGTCAAAAGTGAAATGTAAAAAATACGAAAGAAAACATCGAAATTTAGAAAACAACCTACCAACAAAATAAACTGTAGTATTGTTAAGAGCTAATAAGTTTAAAAAACCAGTTCATGAAAAGCCGAGGATTTATCCGCAGTTGGCATATTATATGTAAGAAAGGTACTAAAAATCCCGGTATTATACCTACTGTGCAATCTCACGTAAAGGGTTTGGAGACTGCTCAATTTGTAGTTGTCTCATCTATATAGAGCACGACTGGAGAGATGAAGAGACAAGAATTCCAACAGTAACTGTCCAATTATGGCTTTAAGTCAGTGTTTTCATATCGTCTCAACGACCTGTCCGGTCATCGTGGAATTTAAAAGCAATGCAAGTTCTTGACTGTAAAAGGGTCAATTGCAAGCAATGCAGTACATCGAAGGATTCCCGGGTTGTAACCGTCTGCAATACATTTTCTGATAAGTTTTGTAAAGTGGTCAGAAAAGTTATTGAGACCCTTAATTTTCTTTAACTTATATAAAACATTTCCATAAAATGCAGGCTGGTTTATGCCTTTCTGCATCAGTGTTTTCATACTGCTATTATACTTAGAAACAATAAAGCCATTGCGGTGATAGAATTTTGAAAACGCCTTTCTTAATCTTTGAAAACGAAAGCCTTGCGTAACAGTTTAGAAGAAATAAACAGGTTTCTAGCATTGAAATTTTCTACTTTAGTACAAACTCGTGCAATCCTTGTAAGTTGAAATGCAAATACCATAAGAGGTAGCACGGGGTGAATCACCGTCAAGGTATGGATAATTCACAATACTAAAGTTGAAATCATCTCGCTTGTCATAGATTTTAGTAGAGACGTTGTCATTGGAAACAGCGATCTCAATGTCTAGAAATGCTGCATTTAAATGTCAGTTATTTGCTTTATTAAGGGTAAGTTCTGGAGGGTAAATCAGATGGATTTACGTCACAAGACGTCACAACAAGAAATAAAGAAGAACAGGACTCTATTGATGATGAATTTACAGCATATGTACAAGTCTTTGGGGACGCCCGAAATCACCTCACAGAACAGAGTCATACTAATCGAAGTAGAGAGCAAAGTAGAATTGAAGTTACTTCAAATCTAGAAACAGACAAAGAACCCAGGGAAGCCGTATCGGCTGGTAGACATGAAAAAAATGTAGGTCAGACAAATTCTGTAGGTCAGACGAGGGATTTAAGACAAACAGTTGAGAGACAGGATATTGAGGATAAGGCAAGCGCACAGAAACGGATACCAGAGCTCTAGATGAGACGGAACACTGCAACAAAACCCCAATACCGAAACCTAGAAGGAGAGAAGCCATGAAGCCAATGGCACAACCAAGACAATCTACCAGAGTGGGAGGCGACAGCCGGAAAGATTTAATGAGTACTTTATGAACCAGATAACTAATAGACCAGTCAATAAGAAATTAATAGCGTTAGAAGAAAAACTTCGTTCAGAAGTTTTAAATCGAGTTAACAGTGAAACAGCACACAAATTAATATCTGCCATTGTAAATTGAGAATGCATATTGTTGGGATTTTAGAATTTTAACCATTGTCTGACTATAATTTATTGTATGGTAGTCATGAATTTTATTGTACATATTTTTTTTAATTAATCTAATTTGATTAATACTTTTGTAAATCATATATGTTACTAGAACTTCCTATTATGGACTATAGGAAACCCTTTATTTTGAGGTCACAACTATTCTTTGTGGAGGGAGTAAAACTGAGAAATCAAAATATTTGTTTGTTGTTAATCTTTTCCAAGAACAAAAAAAAAATCTGTTTTGTTGTTGACCTTGTCCAAATTGTATATGTCTGATGTCCAATTGTCTATGTTTCTGATAAAGCAACAATCTGTAGGTTAATGTGTGGTTAAAGTATCTTTTTAAATACAGTATTTATGTTGTTGTTACTAATTTACAGGTACCAATTAGTATTTCAAGAGGGCAACTACATTTAGTCACACATACGATGTACTGATGGTTTGCAGAATAACTGTTTAATTTTGGTAGAATTAAAGTTACTTCAGTCATTACTTCTTGATCCTAGTAACAGTATTCGTACCTCTAGTACTCTGAGCAAGCAAGTAGTTTGAAAATTCACATGGAATATACTGAATGACTAGGAACTGACAGAATTCTTTGACTTGTAAATGACGAGACGTCATTTAAGACATAGGGGAGTATGTAATCAAGTGTATATTTTCTACAACAGCTTGTGTTTTAATGTTTTAACTTGATTTTGTCCTTTTGGTTATTTTCACTACTTTTGGATCCTTTCCGTTACTTGTGTTTGGTCGTAACGTGACCAAAGTCCCGAAAAATTCAGTTTTCTAAATACAAGCCATCTCGGTAGATATTCTACGTGGTGAGATATTCTACGTGCAATTTACAGCATTTTAAACCATTTATTCTTGTTTATAGGCAGTAGCTAATCAGCTTCTAACTATCACAGTAGTGACAGACGGGTGTAAGTGGTGACCGTGGTTCTTGTGTCTTTGGCAGACAGTCAATTCCGCAAATTGACTGGAGCCTTGTGACAGCTGGTCGTTTTCAATCGACAATGTTGCCCGGCCGTCAGGTTATTGCCAAGGGCAGTTTAAGGAAGCTGCGTGTTATTTGACGTTTGGCATATTTGACATTTGTGGTTTTTCTATCCTTCCAGTTCTACCGACAACATTCTCTGTAATAGTGACTACTGATCTGATTATATTAGTAAACACTCAGATTTCCTTGTCTTTTGATGCTACCCATACTATAGACAAGGTACAGGAGGAGGAGCGGTAGTAGTAGGAGGAGGAGGAGTGGTAGCAGTAGGAGGATGAGTAGTATTAGTAGGAGGAGGAGGAGGAGTGGTAGTAGTAGGAGGAGGAGGAGGGAGGGGGTGTAGGTATGGTGTAGTAGGAGTGAGTGTAGTAGTGGGGGTCGTCGGGGGAGTAGGTCCGGAAGAGTGGTCGGAGGGGTGGTGTAGTAGAGGAGGATGAGTGGTGTGCTAGGGACGTGGTAGTAGCGAGGGGAATGATGGTAGTACTAGGAGGCGGAGGAACGTAGCAGTAGAGGTGGGGGGTTGGTTTGTAGGAGGAGGAGGGTTTGTTATGAGGAAGTCGGTGGTAGTAGTCGCTGGTATGTCGGAGGCGTGGTAGTAGAATAGGAGGAGGAGTGGTCGTTGTGCGGGAGGGGGTTGGTCGTGTCGGCGCCGGAGTGGAGTAGTAGGAGGAGGGTGGAGGAGTGGTAGGAGTAGGAGAAGGATGGGTTGTATTAGGAGGAGGAGTAGAAGTCGAAAGAGGAGGGGTTATAGTATTAAGAGGAGGGGTGGTAGTAGTAGTAAGAGAAGGAGGAGGGGGTAGTAGGAGGAGTGGTAGTAGTAGAAGGAATAGTAGAAGTAGGAGGAGGAGGGGAGTGGTGAGTGGTAGTAGTAGGAGAAGGAGTGGTAGTAGAAGGAGGGGTTGTAGTCGGAGGTGGGGGAGGAGAAGTAGGAGGAGGAGGGGAGTGGTAGTAGTAGGAGAAGGAGTGGTAGTAGAAGGAGGGGTTGTAGTCGGAGGTGAGGGAGGAGAAGTAGGAGGAGGAGGAGTAGAAGTAGGAGGAGGGGTAGAAGTCGGAGAAGGGTGAGGGGTGGTTGTAGGAGAAAGAGGGGTTATAGTAGGAGGAGGGGAGTAGTAGTAGTATGAGAAGGAGTGGTAGTAGAAGGAGGAGGAGGAGTGGTAGTAGTGGGAGGAGGAGGAGGAGTGGTAGTAGTGGTAGTTGTAGGAGGAGTGGTAGTAGAAGGAGGAGGAGGAGTGGTAGTAGTAGAAGGAGGAGGAGGAGTGGTAGTAGTTGTAGTAGTAGGAGGAGTGGTAGTAGGAGGAGGAGGAGGAGTGGTAGTAGTGGGGAGAGTAGTAGGAGGAAGAGGAGGTGTAGTAGTAGTTGGAGAGGGAGTGGTAGCAGTAGAAGGAGGAGGAGTGGTATTGTAGTATTTTATTATCACTCATGTTTATGAAACAATATTTTAGTTAGCTGGACTGCTCGGAAAGAACGCCATTGAACTTACTTTCTCTGGAGTATTCTTATTGTGTTTATGATAATAAGTAGATCGTTACCCTGACATCAGTCCATCTGGGATCCCAAGAGACAACAATTATCAGGTTCAACAGCCTAACAACGTGGCTGGGATTTGGTGATTAGAGTTTTTTGGGGACATCCGGTTGAATGGAGGTTTGTACAGAACGATAGGGAAAATGTACAGTTATCAAAAATGCAAATGTTTTAAGAAGTGAATTATCGATCACGACCAGCATCATGTGGCTTCAATCAGCTCAGAACCAATGCAATGAAAGATGTGTGAAAAACTTGGACAGTAGCTGAGTTGTGTTCTGTTTGACATGGAAACATTAGAGTAAAATCAGTCTGACAGTTAATAAAGTAGGAAAAGCACGGGTTGGAGTTATCGAAGGCACTGCAGAGAGCATACGCTTTAAACAAGATAACGTTTCTGGGAAGTAAACACTCTCTTACACTGTCGATTAATAATAATGAATGCATGTGGTACAATATTTGAAAGTAACGAACCGTAACTTTGATGGGAACTAGACTAACTGCTACTTTAATGTCTTTCTTATTGTTTGCTACATCTGCAATTGCAAGCTACATTGTTAACATCGGTTTACTTTGTTTCTTTGTTTACTTTGGTAAACAAGACCTCGCCAAACAACTGCGATTTTCTCTGAATGCCTGCTACTTTTTTGTAATTGCAAGCTACACTTTATTGTTGCAAACTACACTTTTAAAAACGGAATACTCTGTTCTTTTTTTAACACGGGTCTCACAAAACAACTGCGACTTCCTGTTTGACTGCTACATTATCGTCCCCATAAAAATGCATTCTAGAGTGGCGCCAGTAAGCGGCTGTGTCTTTGGAATTCTAAGAATATTTTAACCGATGAATAATACGTTGCTGATGATGGTAGGTCAATATTTTTAAATATTGATTTAATTTCTTTTAAGCTCATTAAAAGTATTGTTAAAACTTAATTTACACGAGCAATGTGGGAAATTACCTTGGCTTGGCCACTTTCTGTTTTGTCATAAAACACTCAGCTAGACAATTGATTTAGGACACGGACATTTTACGCAAAGGTTCGCTGTCTGACCTGCAGAGCTTACAAATTAACGAACCTTGTTGGTGAACTCTTCCATGCTCTGTCCCGAGGGAACTGTATTTGTAGTGTGTGGTAATTAGCTAGGCCGTAAAACATCAAAGCCGTGATGTCGGCTTTCTCCCAAAAGACAGAAAGTGAAGCTGCGTTAACTATAAAACCATGCGGATTGTATTTGGTATACCACCAAGATTGATAAAAGTAGCGAATTCTAAGCGAAATTATAAAATCAAGACTGAAAATGAAAACGTGTCATATTTTTAACAAATCGTCCCTTTGTGGGCAGTGTCCAGAGTTTTGATAACGATCCATTTTGGAAACACTAATGACCATGCAAGATGCATGACCTTTACTACTCGCGGTCAATCGTCCTGCCTGACAAGAAGTAGTGCGTGTACAGGAAAGTATGTATGTGAAAAAAGACACGCACGTCAATTGTGACCAGGCATGTTTCAAATGTTAACATTATAATTGTGATATGTTCAAATTATTAATTATAATACAAATACCTGAAATATATTTATGAATGAACAATGCCGCGCAGGAATATCACTCAGTGACTACAGGAAATGGTCGAAAGGGGGTGAACTTTTATTAAAACGATTGTTCCGCTGGCTAAGTATTCTCTACTTAGTCGATATTTACGATAACCCGCGCAGGGACTTTCCTTTTTTGCGGCTCTATACAAGGTTATGTCATATTCTAAATTCAATGTATCTTGGTCGCATACGGAAGTCTTTATGGTCATTTATTTTAAACCTTAAAAAGTTAAAATGCTATAATAAAGAAAGTATCGTACATTGTTTACAGATTTGGTTTCTCGATCTTGTTGTAGAAACCGACAAGCAAAACACCACCTGTTCTAATACAAGTTGAATGTTGTGATTCTGAACATTATGTCAAGTTAAACTGCAATAAGTCGGAACTTTCAATTTTGTACTTAATCCCAAGCATTTGTATGTCTCACTGTGGGAGAGCCGAAAAACAATCTGAACAATGTGTACAGTTTTACGGACCCGGTCTATGTTGTATCTCTCAAATGACAATATGACAAAATATATGTCACATAAGGCGTACTGATTACGTATTGTTTTCTTTCAAATGAGCAAAAAAAGAATTTGAATTATAAGTTGGGCCCTTTTAAGACCCTCACGATTAGTCTAGCAACGATTCAGACAATACGATTAATTGTTAACAAATTAACTGGAGATAATGCTCTATTTCTCGTCTCTCACCGTATTAGCACAGCAACCAACCGTATAACAGAATCACCAGAATACCATATGGTCCATGTCATCAGAGACTTCCGTACTTGCGCTCGCAACACTGTCGCCAGGAACCAATACATAACCAACATCGTGCAACACTGTCGCAAGGACTCAATATCATAACCAATATCTTGCAACACTGTCGCCGGGAACCAATATCATAACCAACATCGTGCAACACTGTCGCAAGGAACTAATATCATAACCAACATCTTGCAATACTGTCGCCGGGAACCAATATCATAACCAACATCTTGCAACACTGTCGCCGGGAACCAATATCATAACCAACATCTTGCAATACTGTCGCCAGGAACCAATATCATAACCAACATCTTGCAATACTGTCGCCGGGAACCAATATCATAACCAACATCTTGCAATACTGTCGCCGAAAACCAATATCATAACCAGCATCTTGCAATACTGTCGCCGGGAACCAATATCATAACCAACATCTTGCAATTCTGTCGCCAGGAACCAATATCATAACCAACATCTTGCAATACTGTCGCCAGGAACCAATATCATAACCAACATCTTGCAATACTGTCGCCGGGAACCAATATCATAACCAACATCTTGCAATACTGTCGCCAGGAACCAATATCATAACCAACATCTTGCAATTCTGTCGCCAGGAACCAATATCATAACCAACATCTTGCAATTCTGTCGCCAGGAACCAATATCATAACCAACATCTTGCAATACTGTCGCCAGGAACCAATATCATAACCAACATCTTGCAATACTGTCGCCGGGAACCAATATCATAACCAACATCTTGCAATACTGTCGCCAGGAACCAATATCATAACCAACATCTTGCAATTCTGTCGCCAGGAACCAATATCATAACCAACATCTTGCAATACTGTCGCCGGGAACCAATATCATAACCAACATCTTGCAATACTGTCGCCGAAAACCAATATCATAACCAGCATCTTGCAATACTGTCGCCGGGAACCAATATCATAACCAACATCTTGCAATTCTGTCGCCAGGAACCAATATCATAACCAACATCTTGCAATTCTGTCGCCAGGAACCAATATCGTAACCATCTTGCAATACTGTCGCCGGGAACCAATATCATAACCAACATCTTGCAATACTGTCTCCGGGAACCAATATCATAACATAGAAAGTGTAAGTACATGTATATACCCTTGAAAATATATACTAACACAACAAACTTTGCACATTACTATTGTTAGGTTCATTATTTCTGAAGTATAAAGCCACTATGCTATTTGTAAGCTGCTTCTGAAGTATAAAGCCGCTGTGCTATTTGTAAGCTGCTTCTGATGTATAAAGCCGCTGTGCTATTTGTAAGCTACTTCTGAAGTATAAAGCCGCTGTGCTATTTGTAAGCTGCTTCTGAAGTATAAAGCCGCTGTGCTATTTGTAAGCTGCTTCTGAAGTATAAAGCCGCTGTGCTATTTGTAAGCTGAATTCAACTATTTTGGTACAATTGTGTTAAAACAATATTTATCATCATAGTTTTTTTAAAATTAATAAATAATAATTTATAAATAATAATTATAATTAATGAAAGTAATATATCATGACAACTACAAATTGAGTAGAATATATTTCGCGATGCTTGAGACGTTTGGTCAACATGACCTTTAAATCTGTCTTCTTGATATTCGTGGTTTATGTACATGTTTATCCAGAAACTGATTGTAAAGCGTCTTCCTAAATATCATAATCATTTTAATATCATAACAGACAAATCGATGATCATTTTAATATCATAACAGACAGATCTACTGCGACAGTATTGCATTATTGCATATCAAAATTGTCAAATTCCCCTTTTACCTTTTTTTCTCGGAAATTAGTAATACAATGCTAGATGCCAATTTTATACATTATTAGTGTATGTTTTTGCCTTTCAAAAGTTATTCCAATGTTTTATTTTTCCAATAAAACTACATATAATAATTAAACATTTAACATGTTTCAAAACCACATTAACAACGTATTTTCCTCTTATAATCATTTACACAATTTCGCAATTAATATAATATTGTTGAGCCTGAGGCGAAAACTGCCAAGGAGCTATTTAATTCTAGATATGACGTCAAGATCGTAATGGCGAATATAATAAAGGGCTTACCTTCACGGTCATATCTGAAAACAGACGCATTTTTTGGAAACATTGTACATGTACACGTATTTTATTCCAGAGTTTGATTCAAACCTTGCACAAATTAAATAGTTTCCTGTTTACACCACTTGTGTATATTTAATATAAAAAGTCAATTCTTATAAAAGACATATCCAAACGAATGATTTATTTAAAATCCAAAGCGTCCATTGTTCAAACAGAAACAAAAACGAATTTTCTTATCCTCCCGCCTACCCCAAACCACGATACAACAACCTGTCGGAACAGATAAATATGGCGTAGACAAACATTCGTCAATTAACAATTATGTTTTAACGAACATGCCCAGTATTTACGAAGATACAGTTTTAAATAACCAGAAGTTTTAAATGGCCTCTGGCATTCAGTTACCATCATCAGCAGCAGAAAACTAATTATAAACAAGAATTACATCATAAGCAACAGCAGCAGCAGCATTAAAAACAACATCAACATCATCATCAGAAGCAGCAAAAATTAAACTATTGTTACCAATAATTCTTGTGACTCGTTTCGGTGTCTGATGTTTAAGTATCTTTATATGTAATGTCGTTATTGTCTTTGTTTTATGTTACTTCAAGAGGATAATGTCTTGTCTTATTCTTTTCTTTATTATAACTAGAATGGTCAAGAAAATAGAGTGGAAAAGGCTGCATCTGTAAGGTAAGCTGACTATTTCATTTAATGTAAAAATAAATCGAAATGTGTTTAATTTCGCAAGGTTACTAATTGTGCGAATGTGTTTGTTTTGTTGCTGTTGTTTTGTTCTTTGTTTGTTTTTTATGCTGTTGTTGTCAGCGACTCTAAACGCTCGGCCACGGGCACCCCGCAAATATCTGAATGTTCGGCCACGAGCGCCCCGCAAATATCTGAATGTAAGAGTCTCTCTCTCTCTCTCTCTCTCTCTCTCTCTCTCTCTCTCTCTCTCTCTCTCTCTCTCTCTCTCTCTCTCTCTCTCTCTCTCTCTCTCTGTGAGTGTGTGTGTGTGCGCGAGCGCGCGCGTGCGTGTGTACGTGCGCGTGCGTGTGTTTGTGTGTGTGCGTGCGTGCGTGCGCGCGCGTGCGTGCGTGCGTGTGTGTGTGTGTGTGTGTGATTAATAGCGAGTGAACAGAGAGTGTTTTTAGAATGTGTAGTCATTGTCTTCCATGTACATATGTACGTACATACATGTTGTTGTTCGTCTTCCTTCCTAATTTCATGCTGTAATTATGCCATTATCATGTTTGTTTGTTTTTTTAATCTTCATACTTTTTGAATGGATGAAATAAAGATTATATATGGGTGTTCTTTATTATTATTTATCAAGTTTTTCTCATTTCCGAAGTTACGTACGAGAACTATTTGAAACGATTAATATAATGAAATATTTCCCCTTTGCAGGACTTCTTATCTATTAATATTTCCAGATTAAATACGTAACGAATTATTAAATAAATGTTCCATCCAGTTTTGAGTGATACATCAGACTACCTACCGAAGGATGGACATTTCGGGCGAGGCACTATGGCTACAAATATAATTTCTAAAACTTTCTCGTAAATGAAAAATTGGCTATTAACAGTTTTAAAAGTGCGATTTTTATCCTTCATGTTTGAATGAAATAATTTACATTTAAAATGTCTTTCTCATATATAAAAATGAATTGAACCAGTTGTCTAATGTTCATATCCGCAAGGAAGCCAAAAGGAAACGGTTTGATATGTCTGTCTCGTGTTTTATTTCTATTTTCCTGCGCAGTATCACATAACAATAAGCAATCTCTCAAAGGAGCCATCGCTATTGCACGTACGCATAAGTGTAAGATTTCACCAGTCAATCAATCGACAAGGATATAATCAATGCTCTGTCTTCATTGTACAATTATCATTTCCCTCCAAAAGACGTAAATAAATTGCACCGGGCCAGTACATCCGCCTGTGGAAAGAATGCCATTTCCCTCATTGTTACCTGTTGTTGTTGGGGTGTTTTTTGCACTACCGGGTTTATGAACTCCTTGATCGGACATTGTTTGGTTAGTTTATGTGTTTCAAGTACATGTAAAAAGGCAGACATTTCCGGAGGCGGTAGAAGGGCAATAACAGTAGAGGCCGCTCTTGGAAAAAAGAACGAGCGGCAGAGATAAAAAAAAAGATGCACAAAAGTATTTAGTACAGTTTCGTATCTAATGACAGTAATAATGGGAAGTTCCTCCCCTCAACCCGATTTTTTCCCGTGGACGGAATTTCAGAGGTTCCGATTGTAAACTTCCGACAATAATAACATGTGCTTTGGGGCCTTAAAGCGCCGACATAAGTCTCTAACACGATCGGAGCTCCTCGGGTAATTACGTACTCATGACAATCATCCCTCGGATGTATCTGGTGCAATGATACTAAATGAAATCACGATCTTTTGTTCGCCGAAAGTCGGATAAAAAGAATATGCCTAAAATTTTGGCAGCTTTGTGTCTGCTGTGCTGGATAAATTAAGATTGGATAAAATCTGAAGCCCCCACAAATTGAAGTTTTACAGGCGTCGCTCTGTATGAGCTGTCATCCGAGCTGCCATCTTTGTTTTGACGTCTGTCACAAAAGCAGTTCCATTTAGGGAAATGGCCGAGGTGATCCGACTACCTACATACATCCGAGAGATGATTCGTGAATTATCCGAGGTGTTCCGATTGTCTCTAACACTGTTGGTTTATTACGTCATGAATGTAATGCGCAAGTAACTGTGCGTGAGAGCATAAACTTTAGACTTCAAATATAGGCATGTGTTTACCAACCATTCCTTATTCAGCTAGAAATATTCAAGTTACAAATTTCAGTTAACAATATTTTTAGAGTAGGCACCTAAATTAAGTGCTATTTAATTCCGCGTGTCAATTTGACTGTAACTTTGAGCATACGATCACCTTTGATCTTCATTAAAAGGTTCATTTTTGTTGATATAAAAATTGTGACTTGAGCTTAGTTCATGATTTGGGCTTATTATGGATTGTGAATTTGAACCATATATACATGTACTTGAAATTGTGTATTTAGGATCCGGTCCTAAAAATTGTTTTTTAGTTTCTGTTTAAATTTAACGTAATAATAAATACACACACACACACACACACACACACACACACACAGAGACACACACACACACACACACACATATATATATATATATATATATATATATATATATATATATATATATATATATATATATATATATATATATATATATATATATATGGATTAAATATTCTGTTTAAATTAAAATGACGGGCTGTGTGCAAGTGCGCAGTTATTTATTGTAAAGCCGGCCTGCGTAGTCCATCGGTCACCCATCCATACACCAGCCACGGTAACAGTTGCTTAACCGCGCAACTTTGGAAGCCGCTTAAGCCACGTCGCTAAAGATTTAACCCAGCAGCGAGGCTGGTTTAAAGTGCTTCTATTTCTACCCCTGCAGTCGTTACAGCATGTTTTGTAGCCCGTAAGCTACACTGTTTGGAATGTCTTCAGCAATCGCATCTGCAGGAGCTGCGCAATTTGTCCGCTTAGACTGTCAATATATCACCACCTTTCTGCAGCTTGACATCCACTTTTTTGTTGTATCACATAATCCATAGAACATAAATTCTAAGTCTCTCAATCGTATGATATCATCAACTTCCGTCCTCTGTTATAAATGAATACCTCAGACTATATGGCAATTAACATCATCACATGGCACTGGTACGAAAACAAGCTTGCCTATTAGTGTCGTCTATCGGGAACGTCTTCAGTACATTATAAGTTTGTTTCTAAATAAGTTCTATGTGTCATAACAGGGTGTTCATCTATAAATAAAAATAAAATTTATCATATTTATACACATTTTACTACTTGTAAACCACGTTTTGGTCGCATAGCAACGACAGTAAAATCATTATATTTCCCTCACGTGTTGATTATCCTGGGAACAATTAATCTCGCTCAATTTTCTTGTAAAAATAATACTCATATGATCAAATTCCATTATGGAAAATAGTGAGATTAATGTGTATTAATAAAATTTGCAGGAAAACATTTCCCTTACAACAAATTAATTTCCCTTTGAAAAGTAGTCCATGGGAGATAACTTTTAACCAACTTGTTTTAAGAGTATAATTGTGGTTGCCTCCCTTATACCATAGAAATTGTAAAATACGTTTAGCTTTAGTTTGCAGATAATTTTTATAATTATTTATTTTTTTTAAATAGTTTAACTTATTCATAAGCATCAGAAAATAAAACGACCATATTGCTTTCAAACAAATGCACAATTGGAGAAAAAAATTAAACGAAATCGGATGAAAGAAAAATAAATAAATTGGAAAAAAAAACACTAAAAGTATACGAATCTTCTATTTCTCATTATCCAATTTATCCTTGTTGCTCGTCGGTTTCAAATATTGTTGTTAATTTTTTTTTGTATTATGAATATAAATGCATTTATTATGTTGCGTTTTGAATGGTCTGGCTATTAAAAACTTTTCAGTGCGACATCCAGCGCTTATTGTCTTTTGTTACTTTATTCTTTAGCTTAGTTATTTTTGAATGAGATGCGAAATAAAGTAGATGTACGAGTTATAACTAATAAAAGTTTATAAATTAGTGGAATGTGAACCTAGAAAAAGGACACGTACATTTATTCGTATTATTACATTAAAATATTAGACACAAAAGGGGGAAATCTAAAACTGGTGCTTGAAATGCATTTTCATAAAATAATTAAATAAATCAAAATAGATCTTATCAAAAGGTAATAATGATAATAAGGTGCCGTCTATATAATTACTTTGAAACTAACGAGTCAATTTAGTGTCAAAAGTATGTATCCCAATGAAATTATTCATTTATATGTTTGCACTACTTTGTCTTGTATAAAAAGAAAGTTCACTGTCCACGTTCTCTTAAACAGAATGAAGCGTCCGCTAAAATACAAATTAATCGTTATCAATTCTGCAGCATATCAAGAGAACTAAGTTCCAACACACGTAAAATAGACTTACCTGGTTATACAAAAATAACTGTATTAATAGAAAATCCAGCAAACAATATATACTAATATAATAAAGGAAATTCCAAGCGGTAATGGTAACAATAATAATAATAATTGTTTTAATTATTATTATTATTATTATTATTATTATTATTATTATTATTATTATTATTAATATTATTATTATTATTATTAATGTTATTATTGTTTTAATTATTATTGTTATTGTTATTATTATAATTATTATTATTATTATTGTTATTATTATTATTATTATTATTATTATTATTATTATTATTATTATTTTTGTTGTTGTTGTTGTTGTTGTTGTTGTTGTTGTTGTTGTTGTTGTTGTTGTTGTTGTTGTTGTTATTATTATTATTATTATTATTATTATTATTATTATTATATCATCATTGTCTTCTTCATCATCATCGCCATCATCATTATTGTATATAACTACTACCATTATTACTACACTACCTATAAAACTGGTTAATAAGTGACAAACCAATTAGAAAATAGCTAAATTGCATAGCAATAGATACTAAAACAATAGAAATTAACAAATGAAAGTACTTACGCATTTTGGTCCTTGTTGTTTCTATTGTTGTTGCTGCTAATGATGAGCTGATAAGTATCTTGTTGCTGGTGGGATGAGTCAATTGTTGCTGCTGCTGATTTTATCTTGCTGCTTATTTCGATGAATCTACTGCTGTCGCTGCTGACGCTTAACTGTTATTATCTTCTTTCCTGTTTCTAATCAAACAATTTCACGGAACTTGCCAGTCGATGTAGGAATAAGACAATAGGTCTGATTTAGAACTGAAACATTCATTAGCACTGCACTAACAAGCTTATCCAACGAGAATTGCTGGGCCCTAAATTCGAGCAGTTGTCCGCCGAAGCAACCCTATGCACTGCAATATCTTGACAGTTTATGTCATACTGGCTTGTTTAATCTTCCTTCATGAAATTCACATTGGCACTGTAACGTATGCTAGATTGCGAAGAAAAATTTTTAGTTGGCGCCACTTCAAACCAAGACATTTACTGGACCTTAAGTATTGATCCCTATTCTTTATGAGAGGTCAAACTTTCCTACATGTACAATAAAGCTTCACTGTCGGAGGTCAAATGTTCCTACATGCACAATAAATATTCACTGTCGGAGGTCAAATGTTCCTACATGCACAATAAATATTCACTGTCGGAGGTCAGATGTTCCTAGATGCACAATAAATATTCACTGTACCAGGTCAAATGTTTTTTTACACGCACAATAAAAATTCACTGTCGGAGGTCAGATGGGTTTTTTACATACACAATAAATATTCACCGTCGGAGGTCAGATGTTCCTAGATGCACAATAAATATTCACTGTCGGAGGTCATATTTTTCTACATGCACACTAAATATTCACTGTCGGAGGTCAGATTTTTCTACATGCACACTAAATATTCACTGTCGGAGGTAAGATGTTTTCACATGCACAATAAATATTCACCGTCGGAGGTAAGATGTTTTTACATGCACAATAAATATTCACCGTCGGAGGTCAGATTTTTCTACATGCACACTAAATATTCACTGTCGGAGGTAAGATGTTTTTACATGCACAATAAATATTCACCGTCGGAGGTCAGATGTACCTAGATGCACAATAAATATTCACTGTCGGGGCAAAACGTTCCTACAAGCACATTAAAATTTCATTGTCGGAGGTAAAATGTTCCTTCATTCACAAAAAAATATTCACTTTCGGAAACATTCTCTGTATGATTGTCGTTTTAGTAGATACCGTATCTGACACACAAAGAAAAATCAATTTAAGTAAAAGTCATTATCCATATAATCCCAGATTTCAACTTCAAAACACACCGTTTACTACTACAGTATATTTGCACCATGTATCTGTTGACAATACGGTGTTATCCTTTCATAAAAGCATATTAGCTAAACATGCGTTGTGTTGTTTTCGTTTTCTTTTTGTTGCTGTTTTCTGTTGTTCTTTTCAAGTAAGACAACAATGATGCTCATTCCATTGTGGTTTGAACTGTAGGTAAATTTTCTGTCTGTTTTTGCATATTTTGTTCACATAATTTTAATAAACGCAAAATGTGATTTAACGCTATAAATAACACAATCTTTTTTATGCAAACTCAAAAAATATATTATAAAGAAAAATAACACTTAGCTTAAAACTTTAGTGTGTTAACTTATACCTAACGTAAACCTGGCGTTAACGTAACGTAATTCTCTTGGTTCAAAAATTCCAACGCCTTGTAATCACGCCTAAGGAAAATGTCCCGGCTGCAGACAACAACGTCGTGACGGCATTCACAACGTGTGATGTCAACGTTCTAAAACTGTTAAACGTCGTCTAAAATTAGTTTTATGACAAAAATTAATAGTCGATTCGCACTTGAGATAGAAGTTCGCGGTTATTGTTTGCTAATAAACTTCGTCAATGAAAATTGTTGACAATGATATGTCAAAAAAAAACGAACGTAAAAGAAATAGCTTTCATTAAAGGTAGACCTTTCTGTTAAGTGCACAGTGATACGCTTGTATTGAAGATAGCTTAAGGCGTACTTCAGTCTTTCAAACAATGTGTTAACAAATGTTGGTCATTAAGTTGCTTCTGTAGACGTAGTGGCCGTCGAAGATGGTGGGAAGAGAAAAACTGTCCACTCCCAATGCAGGAAAATGTTCAATTTCTTTGGCTTTTCAGCCCTTAGTAACCGTTGCTACGCATGCTTAGCTGATTTTGTTGCTTTCTCATTTGTTAAAATCGCCCGGATTGGAACTGCGAACTATAAAAACCTTGTATTTTAAGATGTAGAAAATATCCGTACTCCTTTTTCCGACATCACTATGTCACCCTTGGAGACTGACATAAAAAGTTGTTTATTTACACAAACTTAATGTTGCAACACATGTGATTTAACAAATTTTTTTAAGTTTTTTAAGTTATGCCTGTGTAGCAAATATTTAAGAGTAAGCCCAATCTCATATTAAGAATTTATATCTTAGTAAATAAGGCAAACTGAGGTCGTCTCCATAACTCTTTCATTAAACATGTGAAGTGCCACACAAACTGGTGTACTTCTGAACACGTCTACACCACTACGGCTCTCCCTTTTACTAGATGAATAATTAAGCGTCTAGTAAAATAAAACTGAAGTTTGAGCACTCGGCGACCAAAGGACGCGCGCAGTTAAGAAGACAGGTGTCAAACTTTAATTCCAATTTAATTAAATTAATTTATAATTTATTCCAATTAATGAAATAATAAAAAATATTCCCATAAACTAACTCTAAATACAATGTTGTACAATGTTCCAGCGTGAACTGTACTAATTGCCGAAAATTTGAGTGAGAGCATTTTTAGAAAAAATATAACCGGTAATAGTTCATGGACTCAAATAATTTCAGATGTTTCCAAACAATTCTAGCTTACACCGTTACAAACAATAAAAAGTGAGTCCCGATTTTGCAAGCCTAGATGTATTATGTACTAAAAATGTTCATTTCTCTCTGGTTCTGACTGTCTGCTTCTCTGTCTGTCTGTCTGTCTGTCTGTCTGTCTCTCTCTCTCTCTCTCTCTCTCTCTCTGTCCCTGTCTCTCTGTCTGTCTCTCTCTGTCTCTATCTCTGGCTTTGTCTCTCTCTGTCATCCCCTGTCTGTCTGTCTGTCCTCAGTGAAGTACATTCAGGCGTCGCCCTAAAATTCCTTACATCGCGAACCAGTATCATGTTTACGTTTGAGACTTCTGTTTTGAAGAGACGACGTTATTTCCCATTTTAATTATCAATTAACAGCTTGTGTATAAATTAATGTCCAATTAACGACATATCGAGACACGCGTGAATCCAAAAGATAATTTATGAGACAATGTTATCATCTGTAACCTGAGTTTTTGCGATGCCCTTGTCCTTTGGCGTGTGTGTCATACTTCAGTTTAAAAAGTTGAACAGAAGCGGTGTATGAAACTGTTCTTTATGATAATAACAAACAATTGTGAAGAAGTACTTCCGTCTTCAATGGAAGCTGAGTTTCAAAACCGAGGAGTCAAGCCAGAATGCGTGGTTTGTTGCACATGCGCAGCTGAAAATAAAACCATATGGTAAAATAGATCGATCTAATGGTTCCTTTTAAAATAGAAAAAAAGAAAAGAGTCCTATTGAAATAAATCGCTGAGGAATTTAAATTTTCAAAGCTTCTGATTGTCAGAAATTTAGGGCGACTTATTCATGTTAAAGACAGCACTAATATGGCTATGCATTGGTCATTTATTGAGGGTCCCCAGATTATGACCAAACAGTTCTGTAGTCCTGGCCACAGTCTGCGGGAGATGCTTGGCACAAGGAATCATATTATCCGCACTTTGTATGTATCTCTTATTGAGTTTGTTGTTGTTTGTTTATTGTTGTCGTTGTTGGTGTTTTTTGTAGTAGTTGTTTTCACACAAAAAAAATCCATACGCCATATGTTTCTTAGAACTATATGTTGACGAGAATAATATAGTGCAACAAGTTAATTCAAGTTTAGAGAATTTGTATTTTAAAAAGTGGTAGACGGTTTTACTATTCAAATTACCAAGTTTTTTTCGTTTTTTGTTTTTTAGAAATATCAAAAACTTTTCCGAAATAAAAATTATACACATAAACATTTTTAGATTAATTTTACATCTGTTTTAGCAATAGAAACTGGAATGTTCAATCACGTTCTTCGTAAAATAGACTTTGTGAATCATGCCGTATTAATCAAATGGAATCAGAGTATCATTTTCACCGCAGAAAAAATGACACCAGCCTACCTGCGGTGCACCGGTTGTTCTATCTAGGCAAATGTCTGAGGTATTTCTTCGCGAATAATTGGATCAACGTCGCCTATATGACCATAATTATGTCGGTGTAATGTAACCCAATGCAAAGAACAAATACAGATTATTAATTATCATGTCTGATACTAATAAAAAATATAAATTTAACAAGATAAATAATGAATGCGTTTGAAAATTTAAAGTCTTTTTCTAAAAAAAAAAATCAAAATATATAAGAAACAAAAAAAAACACTTACCTTGCTGCCAGTTCCATAGTATCGTAATAACGTTTCAATAATTACTCATTTGACGTATTATAGCAACTGGATGGTCAATAATAGATGTTTTCTGTTATTTGTTGGGTATTTGTTCTGTGTTTTATACTTTATATTTACTAATGTCATTACGGATTTGACATAACATTGTAGACTTCGGTCGCTAACGATCTTACGGTATTAAGTGTGCAAAGTGACAAAAACAAGTTAGTGTGTGTATACCACAAGTAAACAATTGTTTGTGTTCTTGCTTTGTACTAAAATCCTTCCGATCAAATAAATATTGTTCAACTTGGTCCTTATAGTTTTATATACGTTCTGAACTACATGGGAATATCCTTTTCAGATTTGCCCTCGGCACGATCTGGTCACAGTTTAGAAACATTAAAGGCACGATTAACACTTGACATTTATTTTACTTATTGTGAATTGTTACGTCAAATAAATCAGCGTATATGTTTACCTGTTAAAAAGGCAATTTGAAGAAAATTCTAGTGAGAGCGATTTTAGAAAAAATATTAAAAAAACATTATCCGTCATTGTTTTTTTCAATGTGATATAAATATTCATGATGATTTCATTAGACACGAATCAACACCGGCCGCAATAGCTCAGGTGGTAGAGCGTCGGCTTGCGGATCGGGAGGTCTTGGGTTCAAACCCCGACCGCGTCAAACCAAAGACTTTAAAGTTGGTAGTAGTGGCCTCCCTCCTAACGCTCAGGGCTAAGGGGACAGCATTACGCCTGACTCGTCGGTGTCAGTATAATGGACAGTCCGGGTTTAGTCCCTGGGCACCTCATAAGTGCCCCTGTGTTATAATGATAGAAATGTCGCTGCACAGTATCGGCAAAATGCCGGCAAATCCCATCCCACGAATCAACAGCCCGATCCACATGATATGAAAAATAAAAAAGGCTTAATTTCGTTTTTCACGTGATAACACTTTTCAAGCGGACTTCAACGGTAAATGTGTATGCAAAAAATATCTTATCGTTTGTCTAGATACGACATTAATATTCATGACAAAAGAACAGTGCGTTGTAGTGTATTGAACAATTTAACAGAAGTTGCGTGTTGGATTGTAACTTAGTGATTTAAGTCTTAATAACTCTAAATCAAATGCTGCAACCCCCTTTGATTTCTTTTATAACTTTACCATATTCTCAGTATATATTACATCGATGAGATTGTATAAAGTTTTCAGAATTCTCACATACGGCATTTTGCTCTTCTGCAGCTCCGCATCCAATAATGCTGCAACACATTTTGCAACATTTTATAAGATCTTTAAATGCATTAGTTGTAACATTAGTTTAGTTTTCGGCGATTTTCTAAACTAAAAAATATCAAAACACGCATAAATTATGTATTTAAAAACAAGACATTACATAATATTCAAAATCAAATGCTTCAACAGAAAACTGTATACTTCTTCATTTTAAAATATATACACGATCTAGAAATTAAAACCATTGCGAAAAATACACGACAAAAATTGCCTATTATTTTATTTGAAAACACACACACACACACACACACACGCGCGATCAACTCTTCCAAAAAAAATGTGTATGTTTGTAACGTATGAATCTGCCAAAAATCCGCTAATTATATCCACATATTCTACCAATCCACTGTTTAGATTTGAGTCTCTCAACAAACTAATGCTTTATTATAAATAACTGTTTCTAACAATTGACCAGGCATTTGGCCACGTGATATAGTGAAGTGGCAGGACGACACGGTCATCAATAACCATCCAGAGATAATTCTTATCAGCTGGCGTAAAGAGTCTCTGACAGTGTCATGCTTCGTAAATTGATGTCCAATGTCGCGTCTTCAACCCATAATGTCGATAATGCCGATATATAGGGTGGTGGAAATTCTTCAACCCATAATGTCGATAATGCCGATATATAGGGTGGTGGAAATTCTTCAACCCATAATGTCGATAATGCCGGTATATAGGGTGGTGGAAATTCTTAAACCCATAATGTGGATAATGCCGATATATCGGATGGTGGAAATTCTTCAACCCATAATGTCGATAATGCCGATATATAGGGTGGTGGAAATGTGGAAATTCTTCAACCCATAATGTCGATAATTCCGATATAAAGTGTGGTGGAAATTCTTCAACCCATAATGTCGATAATGCCGATATATAGGGTGGTGAAAATTCTTCAACCCATAATGTCGATAATGTCGATATATAGGGTGGTGGAAATGTGGAAATTCTTCAACCCATAATGTCGATAATTCCGATATAAAGTGTGGTGGAAATTCTTCAACCCATAATGTCGATAATGCCGATATATAGGGTGGTGGAAATTCTTCAACCCATAATGTCGATAATGCTGATATAAAGGGTGGTGGAAATTCTGCAACCCATAATGTCGATAATGCCGATATATAGGGTGGTGGAAATTCTTCAACTCATAATGCCGAGAATGCAGATATATCGGTTGGTGGAAATTCTTCAACCTATAATGTCGATAATGCCGATATATAGGGTGGTGGAAATTCTTCAACCCATAATGTCGAGAATGCCGATATATAGGGTGGTGGAAATTCTTCAACCCATAATGTCGAGAATGCCGATATATAGGGTGGTGGAAATTCTTCAACCCATAATGTCGATATATAGGGTGGTGGAAATTCTTCAACCCATAATGTCGATAATGCCGATATATAGGGTGGTGGAAATTCTTCAACCCATAATGCCGAGAATGCCGATATATAGGGTGGTGGAAATTTTTCAACCCATAATGTCGATGATGCCGATATATAGAGTGGTGGGAATTCTTCAACCCATAATGTCGATGATGCCGATATATAGGGTGGTGGGAATTCTTCAACCCATAATGTCGATAATGCCAATATATAGGGTGGTGGAAATTCTTCGACCCATAATGCCGAGAATGTCGATATATAGGGTGGTGGAAATTCTTCAACCCATAATGTCGATAATGCTGATATATAGGGTGGTGGAAATTCTTCAACCCATAATATCGATAATGCCGATATATAGGGTGGTGGAAATTCTTCAACCCATAATGTCGATAATGCAGATATATAGGGTGGTGGAAATTCTTCAACCCATAATGCCGATAATGCAGATATATAGGGTGGTGGAAATTCTTCAACCCATAATGCCGAGAATGCAGATATATAGGGTGGTGGAAATTCTTCAACCCATAATGTCGATAATGCCGATATATAGGGTGGTGGAAATTCTTCAACCCATAATGTCGATAATGCCGATATATAGGGTGGTGGAAATTCTTCAACCCATCATGCCGTTATATAGGGTGGTGGAAATTCTTCAACCCATAATGTCGATAATGCCGATATATCGGGTGGTGGAAATTCTTCAACCCATAATGTCGATAATGCCGATATATAGGGTGGTGGAAATTCTTCAACCCATAATGTCGATAATGCCGATATAAAGTGTGGTGGAAATTCTTCAACCCATAATGTCGATAATGCCGATATATCGGTTGGTGGAGATTCTTCAACCCATAATGTCGATAATGCCGATATATAGGGTGGTGGAAATTCTTCAACCCATAATTTCGATATTGCAATTATATCGGGTGGTAAAAATTATTCAACCCATAATGTCGATAATGCCGATATAAAGTGTGGTTGAAATTCTTCAACCCATAATGTCGATAATGCCGATACATAGGTTGGTGGAAATTCTGCAACCCATAATGTCGATATATCGGGTGGTGGAAATTCTTCAACCCATAATGTCGATAATGCCGATATATAGGGTGGTAGAAATTCTTCAACCCATAATGTCGATAATGCCGATATTTAGGGTGGTGGAGATTCTTCAACCTATAATGTCGATAATGCCGATATATAGGGTGGTGGAAATTCTTCAACCCATAATGTCGATAATGCCGATATTTAGGGTGGTGGAGATTCTTCAACCCATAATGTCGATATATAGGGTGGTGGAAATTCTTCAACCCATATTGTCGATATATAGGGTGGTGGAAATTCTTCAACCCATAATGTAGATAATGCAGATATATAGGGTGGTGGAAATGCTTCAACCCATAATAACGATAATGCCGTTATATCGGGTGATGGAAATTCTTCAACCCATTATGTCGATAATGCCGATATATAGTGTGGTGGAAAATTTTCAACCCATAATGTCGATAATGCCGATATTTAGGGTGGTGGAAATTCTTCAACCCATAATGTCGATAATGCAGATATATAGTGTGGTGGAACATTTTCAACCCATAATGTCGATAATGCCGATATTTAGGGTGGTGGAGATTCTTCAACCCATAATGTCGATAATGCCGATATATAGGGTGGTGGAAATTCTTCAACCCATAATGTCGACAATGCCGATATTTAGGGTGGTGGATCTTCTTCAACCCATAATGTCGATATATAGGGTGGTGGAAATTCTTCAACCCATAATGTCGATAATGCCGATATTTAGGGTGGTGGAAATTCTTCAACCCATAATGTGGATAATGCCGGTATATAGGGTGGTGGAAATTCTTCAACCCATAATGTCGATATATAGGGTGGTGGAAATTATTCAACCCATAATGTCGACAATGCCGATATTTAGGGTGGTGGAGATTCTTCAACCCATAATGTCGATATATAGGGTGGTGGAAATTCTTCAACCCATAATGTCGACAATGCCGATATTTAGGGTGGTGGAAATTCTTCAACCCATAATGTCGATATATAGGGTGGTGGAAATTCTTCAACCCATAATGTCGACAATGCCGATATTTAGGGTGGTGGAGATTCTTCAACCCATAATGTCGATATATAGGGTGGTGGAAATTCTTCAACCCATAATGTCGATATATAGGGTGGTGGAAATTCTTCAACCCATAATGTAGATAATGCAGATATATAGGGTGGTGGAAATGCTTCAACCCATAATAACGATAATGCCGTTATATCGGGTGATGGAAATTCTTCAACCCATTATGTCGATAATGCCGATATATAGGGTGGTGGAAATTCTTCAACCCATAATGCCGATAATGCCGATAATGCCGATATATCGGTTGGTGAAAATTCTTCAACCCATAATGTCGATAATGCCGATATATAGGGTGGTGGAAATTCTTCAACTCATAATGTCGATAATGCCGATATATAGGGTGGTGGAAATTCTTCAACCCATAATGTCGATAATGCCTAAATATAGGGTGGTGGAAATTCTTAAACCCATAATGTCGATAATGCCGATATACAGGGTGGTGGAAATTCTTCAACCCATAATGTCGATAATGCCGATATATAGGGTGGTGGAAATTCTTCAACCCATTATGCCGATAATGCCGATATATCGGGTGGTGGAAATTCTTAAACCCATAATGTCGATAATGCCGATATATCGGGTGGTGGAAATTCTTAAACCCATAATGTCGATAATGCAGATATATAGGGTGGTGGAAATTCTTCAACCCATCATGTTGACAATGCCGATATATCGGGTGGTGGAAATTCTTCAACCCATAATGTCGATAATGCCGATATATAGGGTGGTGGAAATTCTTCAACCCATAATGTCGATAATGCCGATATATAGTGTGGTGGAAATTCTTCAACCCATAATGTCGAAAATGCAGATATATAGGGTGGTGGAAATTCTTCAACCCATAATGTCGATAATGCCGATATAAAGTGTGGTGGAAATTCTTCAACCCATAATGTCGATAATGCCGATATATAGTGTGGTGGAAATTCTTCAACCCATAATGTCGAAAATGCAGATATATAGTGTGGTGGAAATTCTTCAACCCATAATGTCGATAATGCCGATATTTAGGGTGGTGGAAATTCTTCAACCCATAATGTCGATAATGCAATTATATCGGGTGGTAAAAATTATTCAACCCATAATGTCGATAATGCCGATATAAAGTGTGGTTGAAATTCTTCAACCCATAATGTCGATAATGCCGATATATAGGTTGGTGGAAATTCTGCAACCCATAATGTCGATATATCGGGTGGTGGAAATTCTTCAACCCATAATGTCGATAATGTCGATATATCGGGTGGTGAAAATTCTTCAATCCATATTGTCGATAATGCCGATATATAGGGTGGTGGAAATTCTGCAACCCATAATGTCGATAATGCCGATATATAGGGTGGTGGAATTTCTTCAACCCATAATGTCGATAATGCCGATATATAGGGTGGTTGAAATTCTTCAACCCATAATGTCGATATATAGGGTGGTGGAAATTCTTCAACCCATAATGTCGATAATGCCGATATTTAGGGTGGTGGAAATTTACAAAACGACTGTTTAATTCTGCTGATCTTGATACTCTTTTTATGTTTGCATTGTTTTCTTTGCATTTTAAACATATCGCAAAGACGTTTAATCGGGTGCGAGTTAACGTGCGAGTTAACGCAGTCTATTGGTTAGGATTGCAGCTGAAGAAAAACATCAATCTGGTAATCTACTTATCCTATAAAATATTTGATGAAAACAACAACAAACAACAACAACAACAAAAACATCACAAAGAATATTTTTTAGTACTCATCTGCATTTTCCTCTTCTTACTCCAACTGTCTATGAATGGGCGGGGTAATTAGTCTAATGTACGAGTTGATTGTAGTACATGAATAAATAACATTTACGATTTAACGTACTTAAAAATAAATATAAGCCTCTTCTTGGGAATTTTCATTTATTCATATTTAAGGTGTGGAAATAAAAGGTCGATCATATATGATCATTTTAGCTACAATCACCTATTTATTCGTTATAGAAACACCATGTATCCTAGACAAATATCTGGCTAAACCTACCGTAAATCATCTGAAAGACCGCAATTAAAACACACACACACAGATAGAGAGAGAAAGAGAGAGAGAGAAAGAGAGAGAGACAGAGACACAGACAGAGAGAGACAGACAGACAGAGAGAGACAGAGAGAGAGAGACAGACAGACAGAGAGAGAGACAGACAGAGAGAAAGAGACAGACAGACAGACAGACAGACAGAGACAGACAGACAGAGAGAGGAGACAGAGAGAGAGAGAGAGAGAGAGAGAGAGAGAGAGAGAGAAAGAGAGAGAGAGAGAGAGAGAGAGGTGGGGGAGGCCGTAACTCGAACCATCACAAATAGTAACATAATAATAGCTTCTGTTAGAATTCGAACCCGTCTCCTTCACATCTTCACAAAACTAGCAAGTCTAGCTGTTCAATAAATGAGCCGTCTCGAAGTTATTGACACTTATCTTATTTTCTGTACTTGGACTTTGAAGGAGGCTTTGTTGTTCTAATGAGATTATTACACACGACTTTCTCTTATAAAGACAACGTTTACAGCTTGATAAAGATTGCTGATTTGAATGCGACACATTTGTTGTTTCGCCGTTAAATGACTAAAATAGATCTTCAAGACTTTACCTGGGCTGAATGCATCATTGGTTCCTCATTAATTCAAGCCAGATAAAGGTAAGACAACACCATCTTTTACCAGTTGGCAAGAAAACTGGGGCCTGGCAAACAGAATTGATAAAGAAAATGAAAAAAATAATAATCGTTTAATTAAAGGTGCCGTTTATATTCTGCTGGTACTGGCGCAATGCACTGATTAAATATTAAATTTATTTGTTTTCAATATCAAAAATGTGTTTTCTTCATTTTTGCGGATGAAGATTGGCCAATATATACACTGATTCGTAAACAGTGATCCAACCGATTGTTTCGAAACTGAAATAATATTTCGCATGCTCTTTGTTACACTTCTTATGCGTGTTCCTAGCGACAGATGGACAATCTTTTGGTGTAGAAATGCGTGTCTGTGAGTGCGTTTGCATGCATCTGAACGCGCGTGCCTGCTTACAGTCATTGAAGTGTTATGACTTGTTAATCCCTTGACGCGTATACGCAACCGTTAGTCGTTCTTTATTTGACAAAATATTGTAGAGTTCGGTCGCTAACGATCTTAAGGTATCAAATGTGCAGAGTGACAAAAACAAGTTAGTGTGTGTATACTATAAGTAACAAAAACAAGTTAGTGTGTGTATACTATAAGTAAGTTAGGGATTGGGATTAGCCGGCATTTTTGCCAATACTGCGCAGCGACATTTCTATCATAAGTAAGTTATTGTTCATGTCCGTGGTTATATGAACAGAACAGAACAGAAATTTTATTTAAGATTTGTACATATAGTAGTGTACATCATCTTTACAACATATATACATATAGATAATAATTTTAGCTAAAATTCTTCTGACCAAATAAAGACTTTTAAACGGTCATGTTTCTTTTCAACTTGGTCCTTATAGTTTGATATCTGCTCTGAATTATATGTGAATATCCTTTTCATATTTGCCTTCAGTGCGATCTGGTCAGTTTAAAAACACAAAACGCACGATCAACACTTAATATTAATTTAAATCATTGTGAATAATTATATCAAATAAATCAGCATGTTGCTTGAGACTGACAAATTAATGTGATGTATATTACCCACGGAAGATTGTTTTGGTTGTCTGTTGTTGTATTTTCTTTTTGTTTCATCATACTGACAAAATTATATTTGAAACAATTATTTGACCAGTGGTGACCAAGTCGTTTTGAATTTTGGAAAACAACTTACTGATCAGTTATTTCAAAATATGCCTTGCAATACTCAGGAATGTCATGAACTCGCAAATTATCAGTCATACTTGTGTTAAGATATCAATGTATTTATTCACAAGAAAGTGATAACGGATAAATAAATAAAAAGACCTTAACAAATTGCAGGTGTACATATATTAGCACTATATTATTATAACACAATATATCTTTTATCAAAGTAGGCTGTTATACACATTGCTACAACAAGGTTAGGGTTAATACCTGCGAGGTGACCTGGTTATAAAATAACTACAACCATGTGCCCTTATATAGACCATTATGGTGGTTTCATTTTTTTTACATTTTGTAATGAGACATTAATGAATAGTCTCCCCTGAATAATCACTCAGTGCAAGAAGGTCCTTTCATTTGTTTTTATGCTTGTGCTCTGTGGAGTGTATGTTGACTTTTCTGCCTTTCTTGTGATACCCAGGAAAACCATCAAAAACAAACACTTCCATTTTCTTTTTTTGAATAACATATCTCTATAAGTATTTAGATGCATTTTAAGACTATATTTATGCAAAAAGTACGAAATTCCACTGTTTGTAAATGAAAAAGATAGTTCCAACATCAGTGAAGATCCCTTATCTTGGCAGCCATCTTTGATGGCAACTTCAAGTGATTTTCAGATGAATTGTATAGAAGCATAAATTTTATTTTCTTGTAATTTCTTTATTTGTGGTCCAAAGATTAAAAACTATACACTATTGGAAAGCTCCTATTATTCATATTTTTAGAACACAATATTTTAAAAATTGATGAATGCATAAAAGAGTTAATACACATAAATACATAAAATTACTGTCTCATCCTTAAACAAAATGAACAGTGTATCTTTTTGGTTGCGTTTTTTTTACCTTTTAAACTATCAAAATATAGTTTTGATATTTAAATTACTTAATAAAAGCTGTTAAATTTGATATAAAATTCAGTAAAATAGAATGAAATAGGAAAACAAAGTGGTGAGTATAATACAGCACAAATTTCGCCCTGGATTATCTTCTACCTTCAAAGATGGCTGCCTTTAACAGTCTTACTTATCTTAAACTGTGCCTATGACATTACATAGAAACCATATGTACAAATAAACAGGTGATAAAAGTCCAAGGACCCCAAGGAGACATTTTTCAAAGTACCCTATTAACTATTATTGAGACAATGCACATTATTGTGTAAGTCCTAATAAAATAAGTTCTGTTCACATCAATTAAACCATGTGGATGTATCCACTATTCGAGGGATTTGCCTGCATTTTTGCTGATACTGTCCAGTGACATTTCTATCATTATAGCACAGGGGCACTTATGAGGTGCCCGGGGATTGAACCTTGCCAGTCCATTATATTGACGATTCAGGCGTAATGCTGTCCCCTTTGCCCCAAGCATTAGGAGGGAAGCCACTACTACCAATTTTAAAGTCTTTGGTTTGACCAGGCCAGGGTTTGAACCCGTGACCTCCTGATCCACAAGCTGACGCTTTACCACTTGAGCTATTGCGGCCATTCCACCATTTTGATCTAGACAAGGTTACATGGCAAACAAAATATCTATGCATGCAAAAAAGCTTTGGCATGTAATATAGAAAATCAAGATATTACTTAAGTGAATCTTATCTTTACTATTGTGTAAACAGATCAAGATATTACTAAAGTGAATCTTATCTTTACTATTGTGTAAACAGATCAAGATATTAATTAAGTGAATCTTATCTTTACTATTGTGTAAACAGATCAAGATATTACTAAAGTGAATCTTATCTTTACTATTGTGTAAACAGATCAAGATATTACTAAAGTGAATCTTATCTTTACTATTGTGTAAACAGATCAAGATATTAATTAAGTGAATCTTATCTTTACTATTGTGTAAACAGATCAAGATATCAATTAAGTGAATCTTATCTTTACTATTGTGTAAACAGATCAAGATATCAATTAAGTGAATCTTATCTTTACTATTGTGTAAACAGATCAAGATATTACTTAAGTGAATCTTAACAGATCAAGATATCAATTAAGTGAATCTTATCTTTACTATAGTGTAAACAGGTCTGTCAAAGAACAGAAAAAATATTTTCGCAATCTTGCTGTTAACTATGCATAAAAACTGATTTGTCTCATAACAGAAAATTCAAGATCTCAATTAGTGAATCTAATCCTTAACTATGCATGAAAATAACAGGTTTGTCTTATAATTTAAAATTCAAGATCTCAATCAGGGAATTGTACAGTTAACTATGCATGGAAACAGGTTTGTCTCATAACAGAAAATTCAAGTTTTCAATTAGTGAATCGTACTGTTAACTATGCATGAAAACTGGTTTGTCTCATAACAGAAAATTCAAGATCTCAGTGAATCTTACCATTAACTTTGCATGAAAACAAGTTTGTCTTATAACAGAAAATTCAAGATCTCAGTTAGAGAATCTAATTGTTAACTACGCATGAAAATAGGTTTGTCTTATAACAGAAAATTCAAGATCTAAATTAGTGAATCTAATCCTTAACTATGCATGAAAACAGGTTTGACTTATAACAGAAAATTCAAGTTCTCAATTAGTGAATCTAATCATTAACTATGCATGAAAACAGGTTTGACTTATAACAGAAAATTCAAGATCTCAATTAGTGAATTTAATTATGAACTACACATGAAAACAGGTTTGTCTTATACCAGAAAATTCAAGATCTCAATTAGTAAATCTAATCCTTAACTACACATGAAAACAGGTTTGTCTAAAACAGAAAATTCAAGATCTCAATTAGTAAGTCATATCTACACCACTATGGTTGGCTATTGATAGTGGTCCAAATGATATTAAAACTGGTGATGTGACAGTCAAGAGATGAACAGCTGAACAGCAAACAACTCTTAATATAGATATGGAAAAGATAAATTTCAGTTTGTTATAAGGGTCACAGTGTATTACTTATTCATTGAACATTAAAATTGCTTAACTAAAAACTTACATGTGTGTGTGCATATATGCTTAAGGTCAACAGTTATACTCAGTTGGAGGCAGTCTAAGCCGTTTTCAATTGCAAAATCAAAGGACTTCGATGTATCTGTCTGTCTGATCCCAATTTTATTTCACTGCTGCTGTTGTCATATTTTCTTGGGTTGGTGTAAGTGGCTTACATTAGCTCTCCATGCAAGTCCACGTATAAGAGCTGATCACACTTTCAGTAGACAAAAATCATTTATTTTGTCGAACTAAGGAAAATCATTTTATATTGAATGCTTGTGCAGTTTAACAGTTTTTTATTAAATTGTAGAAAAATATTTATTACTTATTATTGAAGTTCTTGTATTGTTGGAACTAGCTTAAAATTATTGTATTACTTTTTAGTAGTTGAGTTTGAGAGAAAATAACAGTCCATCAACAGTCTCAATTTCTCATTATCTAGTAACCCCTTTAATATCTAAACAAATCAATTCAAATTATTTAATAATTCAACAACAGCAAGACTTGCCAATTGGTCAATGGTTATAGCCTGGCATAAATTCAACAGAATTATCTTTGGCCTCCTCATCAAAATGTTTGGAACTATCATGTAAAGTTCTTGTTTTTATTTTTCAGTAGCACTTTTAACAATTGCTTTCAATCAATACTAAAGAAATTATAATTACCTTTTGAGATTACAATAATAGTTGATATATAAACAATATTGTAACATTTACTGTTTAGTCTGAAAGGTTTAACAATAGCATGTTTTTTTTCTCGAAGTACTTTTGTCAGCATCTTTAATCTAAAAGTATATTGTACAATACAATATGCAACAAATAAATTTATATTTATATCTGCAATATAAATAAAATATAACATAACTGACCTGAAACATTGTGTAGAATTTCTTGTATAGTTTTAAGCTGAAAGCAAAATAGATCATCAAGCAAAATACCTATGCAAATAACTGTCCATGTTGGATTGTAATTTAATGAGCACTTTTTACAGTCACTTTAATTTGGAACAAGATAAACATTTAAAATTCTTCTTTTTTATCAACAAAAAAAAAACATTAAATAATAGACAATGTGATAGAAATGTATGTCATTAGTACTACCTTTTGTTCTTCTGAAATTAAAACATGCATTTTACAAAATGGATTCTTCTTTTCTTTTTACAAAGTGTTGGTAATAACAAGGATATATTTTAGATACATTTAAAAAATAACTACCCTGTACCACTATGATGTTTGCATATAACAACAGTGAATATTATTTTGTATATCATTTTGAAAGCAAAACTTAAACATTATAAGTTGCTTTTTTCACTGAGCTACAGTTAGCAATTTCCTAGCAATATATGACTTCCTCTTGCTTCTACCTGGCGAGATGGTTTTTACTGCCCCTTTACTAACTGAATTTGGACTCTGGTCTGTAGAAGATCCCTTGTCTGTAGTTTCCTCTCTCCTTGACTTTGAAGATAACAGATCATTAGAACTTAGTCCAGAATCATTTTCTATGTTACCTCCATGCATATTTGAGTTAGTCTTTCCTAAGAAATGAGGAAGCCCTTCATCAGGTCGACCATGTTTTCCCTGTTTACCAGAATGAGAGTTTTTCTGATGTACTTTTAAGGCTGACTTACAACTATATGCTTTTGTACATTTGTCACACTTCCATGGTTTGAAACCTGTATGCTGAGTCTCATGACGCATTAAATCACTCTTTATGTAAAATTCTTTCTTACAGAATAAGCATGGAAATTTCTTGCCTTCATGCGTTTTTTTATGAACATTCATGCTAGACCTACAGGTGAATGACTTTGAGCACTTGTCACATTGAAAGGGCCGACTGCCAGTGTGCACACGGAAATGTCTCTCTAGATCCTGCTGTGTACAAAATGTTTTGTGACAAACAGAACACTCATAGATGCTCCCCACTAAATGCTGAAGTCTCATATGCTGATTAAGGCTGGATTTACAGATGAATGTTTTGTCACAATCACTGCATGGAAATGGTCGCTCCCCTGAATGAGTCTTCATGTGTCTGTCCAGATCACTGGAGATCTTAAAAGGTTTCTGGCATGTAAGACAAAACAGCTTGGCCTCTAGATGGTGGTACTTTTCATGAAAGGATTTCCCACCTTTGGAGGTAAATGGTTTCTGGCAGATGGAGCAGTGGTATAGGACAGTGGAATCTGATTTTGGTTTCATTGGATCACTGGTGGTTTTTGAAAGGGTTTTGATTCCATCCGAGCTAGAATCCTGCTGTACTGAGGATAGATTCTCTGCATTACCACCATAGGACTGTATTGCTGATGACCCTGGCATCTCATTCATGGCTGTTTTGGGAAAATTAACAAAATAATTTTAAAAACAATTTTCTATAGCCATGGACATTTATAACTGGAATGTTGAGAATGAAGAGATGTACAGTGATAAAACTTTTAATCATCAAATTGTTAATGAAGATTTTTGAACTGTTGTGTCAGTAAGCATGTTTTAGCAGTAGCTGTCCAATATCTAAACAATAATGTTTTTGAAAACAAATTTCTAAGATCTAAATTACATTAGCAAAATACAATTTTACAAAATAGTATTATTGCATTTTTAAATAGATTTTCATTAATGTTAGAATATGTATCTATTTTTCTGTTTTGCTGCTTCTGTAAATTCTTAACAGGAAGTAAGATACACATTATAAATTGTATGTGAGTGTTCTTTCTTCTTAAATAAAATGCATATTATATTAGTTTATTTAGCTATAATGATTAATTTTGCCATTAATTCCGGTATGAATTACCTTTTGACCCATGGTAATTGTTAAAGTTATGAAAGAGGAACATCTGCCCTGTGGAAACCATCTCCCGGGCTTGCTCAGCTATCTCTGAACCATCCATATTGTACCTCACTGTGGACAAAAATCCTATAATATAGATTTTGTAGTCAACAATTATAGCAACCTTTTTTGTAAAGCAGAAAGAGGAATCCATTATGTCTGTTTACTAAATGAAGTATAGCTAACCCTGTCATCAGTGGTTACTGGTTACTTAATTAGCAATGTGAGCAATTTTATATACCGTAAGTTGGTTTCAAAGTGTTTTGTTCAAATTATTTTTCCTTTATTGGGCGTGTTCAAGCTATCAAACTTTCCTTTTTTAGTAAAATGCCTAGACTTGCATGTCAAACGATTTTTTCTTAGGCTAAGAAGGATAAAACAACAATATGGTAATGTTTAACTAAAAGTTTTAGCAAAATTAATCAACACAATATATTCCTTTCGGCCTGCAAAATGTTAGAAACCATTATGAATGCTGACTTAATAAATGGTGTCAATGCAATTTTAAGCACAGCCAATTCCTGAATAGTCACTTGGATAAATTTCCAAGGGAGTTGATAACACTCCACTGGTAATGGCCATTACCAGATCAGAATGATTTCACACATTCTATTGACATGATTTATACTTTCACAAGTGGCTACAAATTGCCACCAAACTCACCAATTTATTTGAAGTTTGTTTGTTGTTGTTGTTTTACTAAGACTTTATCAAATAAAATTGCTTGGTAAATTTAATTGACTGAATAAAAAAAAATTGAAGTTCAAAAGAAAAGGAAAACAAATATTTTAAATTCATCACAATGACCATTTATGATCATTATAGTGACACCCAGCTATTTGGGTGGTGAAAGATAAACCATCACCATGCAGAAGGTCTCCTGGAAGGCCGTGCTTTATTAAGTTTTTCACCCATGAGGTGAGAGGCTTAGCAGTCACAGGAATTACAAGTCAGGCCCTTAGTCAGCAGCTCTACCACTATGCCAAGGACACCATTTTAATGAACCAAAAAGCCTAAATTAAGCAGGAAAACTTAAGAATTACACATATACTTTGCCAAAATAGTTCGTGAAGTCATTCTTTTATATAACAATATTGTGTTAGTTACATGTTTTTTAAAAATATGTTCAATAATGATGGTGAAGTCAATTCATAGGCGGATCTAGTGAGGGGGGTCTGGACTAGCCCCCAACCACCCCCTTCTTGCTACAAAATATATTCTATGGAGGTATTTTTGCCTTTTCATGTGTACTGTGCTACAGATAAGAACAGTAAGCATGTAATTCATACCTAAAATGCATTAAAACTTTGAAATTTCATTTGAAATTGAACTATTTGTTATTTCAATGATGGTCTAAAATGCAGGGAATGACATAATTTGCCTTCTAGATGTCAACACTCCTCATGTGGGAGCATGCCTCCAGACCCCCTAACACTACTTGTACCTATGGCTCTCACTTAATCTGACCTCTCCCCTCATACCATGAAAAAAAAAAGATTTATAGATAATCTTTTTGGCTGAAAATACAAACAGTTTGGACTCATGGAGAAGATCTCAAAATGCAGGAAATGGCTCTACTTGGCTGCTATATTTTAAAAGTTTTCTGGGTAGCATGCCCCCCAGATCCCCCTGGCACGACTAGCCCAAATGCCTATGGTGCTCGCTCAATTGGACCCATACCTCAGTCCTCTGAAAAAAAATCCTGGATCCTCCCCTGCAATTCTTTACCAAAAGTAATAGATAAGTAATATTGATTATAAAACTAGTTACATTTGTGTATGCATTTAGGAAATATATGACATAACAATGGTTGAAATTAGCACTAGCCTGACAGCAAAAAACTAGAAGATTTTCTCTCAGGCTAGTAAAAATTGCCAACTTACTAGACCGATGGGCTTGTAAGATCCAGATCATTGAAAATTATTGTACTTATTATTTGAGTCGCCTTTTTCATTCAGCAAACGGTTGTTTCTGGTGCAAAACCCAGGTAAAAAACTGAAGTTGCCGAGCGTGCGGCCACCAAACGTAAATATGAAGATGTTTGTGACAGAAATTTTCTTCTTCCTGGACAATTAACAGGCCCTTTTTGCAATTTACGAGGGAGTCAAACACCATGTTTTACAACTGGAATTTGATTGTCATTATGTTCAAGAGAATAAATGAAATTTCTGTATTTGTCTTCAGGGTTGTCATTAGGAGGCGGCTGGTAGCCGATTTGACCGCCTCAAATGAAAATCGGGCCGCCTCAAATTTGAAAAAAAAAAGAAAATCGGTCAAGAGCATGCCCCTGGACCCCCTAGTAGCGCTCCTCGCCTTTGGCCCTTGCATAGCCTAGCCTCCTCAAAAGTTAATTGAGCCTGCTCAAAATATTTCTAGTGACAACCCTGTGTCTTAGTTTTTTTAGACTTACTTGTAAATTAAAACAGAATTAATTTCAGGCTAGGGAATTTTCTTTCGGGCTAGTAAAAATTGCTTAGTTACTAGCCCGACTTGCTTGTAAATTTCAATCCTAATTTCTATCACTGACATAATGAAATATCTATAAAATTCATTTCTATCCGGTATTTTAGCTGGTCGGGCATATAGCTAGTTTCATTAGTGTCGTTTACTCATCAGACAACTCCCCTTAAACACATTAACCTTTTGGGCAGTGCAACATAAAATCATCAATGTATACTTCTTGTTTCATATAAATCGTTTTATACATACAAACAGACATCACATTGTTTGTTTATGAAATTATCTAAGAAATTCGTTGAAACTAACCTTTTGTTTACTTCCGTCGAAGGGAAATAACTCCAAACTCATCACTGACTGTCCCAAAATTATGGAATATGCAGTTCGCACGTATTCTACGACCATTAAACAGGCAGTGTTGTACTTTTTTAAGTGAAAGCATCATTTTCTCGAGATTAATTTCGAGGGCTGTTACAATGACAACGAAACCAAAAGTGTTCGTTACATATAAGGATGTCCCCGATAGTGGGGTGAAATTATTGAGAGAGCATTGCGAAGTAATTCAGTGGACTTCAGAAGGGACAATGCCACGAGTTGAGCTGCTAAAAGCAGTAAAAGGCATTGATGGCCTCTTTTGTCTACTGACAAATAAAATCGATGAAGAGGTTATTGATGCTGCAGGTAATACATCTTATAGAACGAATCGTACAATTGTCTAATCGTACCACATCATAAGCTACCACGTACCTCAGACTCAGTAAAAAGGTTAATATATAATACAGCAACAGCAGTGTATCTGGAGAGAAAAAAGTAAAGTTTGAATTTGTTTTAGAATGATTAAAATAAAAAACACTACAGGATATGGGGTCGACAAGCACAGTGTATTTGTTATGGTTGACAACGGATTTTTTAATGTCATTGTATACCTAAATCCAGCAATGTTCTGTGACCTTTAAAATCAAAGCGCCGCGAGCACTGTAGAGTCCAGTGCTTGAAAATTTATTAAGTTAAATGGTTAGACAGTAGTCATTACATTTACGACATTATTTTGGGACAAAATTCATTTCAGGGGACAAACATTTGAGTCTCTTATTATGGCAATCTTTGCTATTGGACTGTTCATAAGAAAATCTACAAGTGGGAATAATCATGGCAGATATTTTATTGAGAAAAAAGAAACAAACACAAAATGGCAAATAAACCTTATGAAATTAAACAGCTGTACAAACATTAACAAATTTTCTTTCTTTTACTTTAACGGGAAAAGTATTTATGTAAGGGACGGGAGCTGTCTGCCATGAAACAATGAAGCCTTGTTACTTAAAATAGATACTGTCACTAAGCCAAGTGGCGAGTATACATCCGCAAGTAATTTTATTCATTGATTAAAAAAGGGATGTAATTTTAACCTTTAACTTATGGTGCAGGGAAGCTGCATAAAATGAGGTTGGTCACGTTTCCTACGCCATGTAATTGTGTGTTGGTCAAAATATTTAAAGCATCTTCCAAAAATTGGGTCGTTAAATGCAGGACTGTATTTTAGCGTAGGGACTCTGAGCTGACTCATGTGCGATCGAGCATAATAACGCGTACACATTTAATCAATGGTATTCATTTTGCACCTTTAACTTACGGTGCGGAGAACCTGCAGACCATGAGTTTGGTCACGTTTACTGACGTCATGTAATCATGTGTAGGTTGAAAAAAATGCACCTGTCAAAATTGGATCTTTAAATGTAGGTCTATATTATTGTGTAGGGATTCAGAGTGGACTGATGTTCGGTCGGACATAAGAAGGCGTGCGGCTTGGATAGTGTAGCTTTTACTATGTGTTCAGTGCTAGCACACTGAAAACACGCACGCACACAATCACACACACACAAACACACACACACAACGGATGCTGTCTAATTCGGCTACAAATAAATCCGACCATAATTAAGGCTATCTGCGGATTCTGATTAATGAATGAAAAACTTTTAATATATATCTAAGACCGACACTTCAGGAAAACTATATTAGGGTAAAAATTGGCTGACTTAAGGACATTTGAATAAATACAGAACTTTATTATGTTAACAGTGCATTTGTCGAAACACTAGAAAGGATCGTCCTTGTAATTATTGATGAAAATGTTGGTTCGATGTATTGAGCTCGTAGCAAACCGTTGGTCTTCACATGACACAACTTAGACTCGAATATATCCAACTGCTCAGTTAACAAATAATATTGTCAGTAGTGGTGTTGGTTTTGTTTTGGGTTTTATTTTGTTGTTGTTGTTTTTTTTGCTTACAGATGACCCAGTTTTGCCGGCGACTCTTATGCTCAACCAATTTCTTATTTGCTTATATAAGAGCAATCTGACCAACAGTTGGCCAGAACGGTCAAACCAGGACCCTTATTACAACACAAAATAATTTAAATGGCTAGGGAATATCCAGAGGGAACGTTTAAGACAATTTCTGCAGCTTTGCATTGAAATAAATACATTATTCAATGATAGAAAATATGGAGAGAAAAAAAACGACAGTATTTTTTTTTCTCCGACAGGCAGTCAGCTTAAGGCAATCAGCACCATGTCGGTTGGTTATGATCACGTGGATATTAACGCGTGCAAGTCACGTGGTATTCCTGTCGGGTTCACTCCAGATGTGCTGACTAGCGCTACCGCTGAACTGACGGTCGCCCTCCTGCTAGCGACCTCCAGACGACTGATGGAAGGTAACACTGTTTTTACGTTACTGTCTAAACGCGCACTTGATCTGCTTACAACAACTGACGCAAGATTAGCCCGAATGAACATCTAAGAGACTCCCATTGGTAGAAATTGCAGACAAGACCATATACCGTATTGCGTCAATTAAACGCCACATGGTAGCATTATCCAAAGGAGCATGAAAGTGGTGAAATCAAATCCATAAAGCAAAGCGTACACATCCTCCCTGTTTCATTGCTTAGATCAAAATCAAGCAACACTGCAAATTTCTTTCAGAGGTTCGCATGTCAAGATGTCAATGTAAATACAATGTAGTCTACGTTGTTAGAAGCTTATTGTCGGGGAGTGTGGGGGGGGGGGGGTATTTAAATGAGTCGCAGCGATAAATAATGGTCATTAAAGCGAAGTTCGGCTATTTTGGTCGATATTGATTAAAGTTATTTTGTCTGGAGTGAGCTTATGTTATTTGTATATTTTATTGTATTATTTTGCTATGATCAGTTATATTTTTTCCACGATTTGTTCTATAACGTTTAAGCACTGTTTAGCCATTTGGAAACAGTTTATTAGGTAAATACTCCTGTTAACGTAGCTTTAACATCGACATTATAGGTACGAAGTATGTGAAGGACGGAACATGGGGACTGTGGAAGCCGCTGTGGATGTGTGGCCAAGGTCTAGATGGAGCCACTGTCGGTATCATAGGTACGGCACCAGGAACGATTGTTACTTGCACGGCATATTGAGCGCCTAATGTACGTTTTGGAACTCGTTACTCAATCTTTGTCAATAAAGTTGACATTGTAATATGTAAGATGTTAACTGCATACAGTTAATTGTATGACATGACGAAAGGAATCACGCGATTGGTACAAAATATTTGCTTACATTTTTAATAATTTTCGGACCACCGCTCAGTGAACAATATACAATATTTCCCATAACATATATTCCATTCTTTTTTAGTTAGAAGCCACGGTTTCGTCCTATAAAGTGTTGTTTATGAATGTCGTATGCCCAAAAATGTACAATAAATACTACAGGCGCGATTCGGCTAAAACGGCAACATTTAGAAATACACATATATATATATTTTACCTAATGTGATCCTGTTTCTTTTATAGAGTAGAAGTCTTTATACGCAGTCAAAGGAGCTTATGTCCAAAACATTGATATATGAAATTGATGTAAAATATTTTTTATATTGCTCACAGACAGAAATACTTAGTAAGAAGTATGGTAGCGGATATCCGCCAATATTCAAATTTTAATTTGCAAGTTGCAACGCTGAATATGCTTAAATCTGTTACTTGTTTACAAACGCATCTTCGTTTTAATACGTATCTTATTTATTTTACTCACATAAAGTTTGGAAGTTACAAATCTCAAGTCACGCTTCTCAGGTCACAAATTATTGTATGTTCGCTTACAATTTGCAAGTTACAAATTTCAAGTCAAACTGCTCAAGTCGCATATAACAAATGTACAAGTTTAGAATTTACAACATTCAGACACTAGGTGGTGAAACCTACACTTAAATATTTTAAAGTGACAGTTTACAAGCAATGCTTTTATATATTATGAATGATGAAACATGCATTTCTTTATTTTCTTACCAACAGGTTTAGGTCGGATCGGGCTAGCTGTTGCTAAGCGACTTGTTCCATTCGGTGTCTCTCGGATGTTATACTGTGGGCGAAGCGAGAAGGAGCATGCCAGTGAAGTTTCAGCGGAGTTTGTTTCGTTCGACGACCTTCTCTCAAGATCTGATTTTGTGATTGCTTGTTGTGCTTTAACCCCTGAAACTTCTGGAATGATGAACGCTTCTGCGTTCGCGAAAATGAAGAAGAACGCTGTGTTTGTGAACACTAGTCGCGGTGGGCTGGTCAATCAAGAAGACCTGCTCGCGGCGCTTACCAGCGGTCAGATCTGGGGAGCAGGTCTTGACGTCACAGTCCCGGAACCGCTGCCAACTGACCACACCACTCCTTCAGTGTGATAATTGTTAGTCATACCGCATATAGGCAGCGCTACACTAAAAGCAAGACAGGCCATGTCGGAACTGTGTGCAAAGAAACCTTATAGAGGCTCTTGCAGACCGTCCTATGCCTTCACAAATAAAGTGAATGAATTAGCGTGTGCATAAGTATGATACATTTATTTGATCGTTTGCTGTTGGAAGTTACTTTGTACAAAAGAAAATTTGATTTAAGTGCCACATTATTTGACACTTCTTTGGCTTTCCTGCATTGCTGCGAACATAAAACCTGGTTGTGATTTTATGACGGTTGTAATTTTATGACACTATCCATAAGGTACACTGACTTTTGTTGAGACTTTGACCCTTAGCATCTTCCTACGCCGTCGTACTGCCCGAAGTTTGGAGCTGACACATATATGTCAATTAACCTTCTTGTTGGTCTTTGCTACGTTACCTCTTGTTCTATCTAACAACCAGGACCTATTAAAACAAGGCTTGTGCCTAACTGGTCTAGTTTGTGCTTTTTTGTTGTTTGAACGATGCCAACATGCCAATCTTTATGGCTAAGAAGATCAATATATATATATATACTTATATATATATATATATATATATATATATATATATATATATATATATATATATATATATACAGTTATTTCGAGTGTATAGATATCTTTGGTGTTGTTAGTAATATCACCAATACAGGTCGATTATGCAACTTTATATGCATACATTTTAAAATTCTGATGACTCTCATAAACCATTTGTCCGAAGTATCCATAATCAGAGTACATATCCAGAACAGAACTACTTTTGTCACTAAACGAATCGTGAACAAGAAAATACTACTCTATCACTAATATAACGACCACAGTAGAAATAAAAGCACTTTAAACCAGGCTTGTTGCTGGGATAAATTTTTAGCGACACGGTTTAAGCAGCTTCCAAAGTTGCGCGGTTAAGCAACAGTTAGTGTGATTGGTGTGTGGATGGGGGTGCTCGTTGGAGTGCACCAGCCTGCCTTACATAAGTAGCAGCTTACCTAAAGCAAGTGTTTTGAACAAAGCGGCAAATCACCCTTCATAAAAGAAGTGTAAGCCACCTTACATCTACCGGCCGCAATAGCTCAGGTGGTAGAGCGTCGGCTTGCGGATCTGGAGGTCGTCGGTTCGAACCCCGGCCGGGTCAAACCAAAGTTGGTAGTAGTGGCTTCCCCCTAACGCTCGGGACTAAGGGGACAGCATTTCGCCTGACTCGTCGGTGTCAGTATAATGGACCGGCCGGGTTCAGTCCCTGGGCACCTCATAAGTGCTCTTGTGCTATAATGATAGAAATGTCGCTGCGCAGTATCGGCAAAAATGCCGGCTAATCCCATCCCATCCCACCTTTCATCTACTAATCAAATGGCTAATGAGCGGTGTCAATGATGACATTAACATACCCAGGGCCAGAATCTGGTGCCGGTTTATGAAACGGGTTGGGTGATCAATAACTGGTAAGGTGGTCACCACGAATTAGGGTCTATACCATACGTGTCACTATTTTTTTTAAAAGGTGGCTTTCGACAGTTTGCCTATATCAAATACATGCAGCAATGTCTTATCCTTTGTGCCGCTTTATGGCGTTTATTTACTTAAACCTGAGTGTCGCTGTACATCAGTTTTTGACATACAAATCTAGATTAACTTTTCGCAAATAAGTTAAATCAATTGGTATATTTGTCCACCCATCTTATTGTCAACAGTTAGGTTGTTTTCTATGGGACTCTACACCACCTCCACACAAATTACTATTAATCCTACTTCTCCAGATCACCGCTGCCCCCCTCATTACTTTTTCGTGTATGTTTTATTGGCGACGCAAAACACTATTAAGGAGACGCATATTTTGATCTCCTCTATTATTATGACATGAAAGACTGGCAAAATTAGTAGACAGACTAAAATAAAAGACTGACTTAAATACCGGCAAATTAGCAATTGATTTCACACCTGTTCACTTGTTTAACATAAATGATCACCAATTAAAAATTAAAGGTGTATGTTAATTTACTACAGTCAGTCTTTAGTTTTAGTGACATTTTTATTTTATTTTGTGTGTGTGTGTGTGTGTGTGTGTGTGTGTGTGTGTGTGTGTGTGTGTGTGCGTGTGTGTGTGTGTGTGTACACATGCACATAATTGCATGTAAAAATAAAATTTTAACATGAAATTATATTTAAATGTTTCCCTTTTACTCGTTCACCTTGTTATTTTATAATTACTTTAAACATATAACATGTACATTCTGATCGTTTAATAAATTTATATACTTATTATCAATAACTGTTCAGGAAGGGTGAACAATCACAATAAATTCTTTTTTTTATATTTAATAGTTCAAAACGACCATGGTTGTAATCTGACAACCAAGACATTTTTATTTAATAACATCCTGGATATAGGTGGCCTAACAACAGGTGCGAAATATCTGGGTAGCTAACCATCTGTCATCGGACATGTTTATCGTCATAATATGACTTTGCCCGTCTTTGTTCCTGCCTTATACACACAGTTATTGTACACGTCATCGTCACTAAACGGTGGCAACAAAAAACAATCATGCCATTACTCATTACTCCGTTCACGATGCACAGAATGGTTCGATTTTGAAAGTTTCCC